>DWAO01000105.1:0-34975 GCA_018230605.1 Heliconius congener | reverse complement strand
CTGCCTACCCTGCAGTGTGCGGGATACAGCGTGAAGCTGATTTATTTGATTTATTAATTTATTTTAAAAAATCTTACTAATAGGAAAAAAAACCATGGAAATAATAACATGTAATTATTATAGTTACGTGACAATTCGCTCGTTTTCAATATCAGTAAATTATCCAATAATCCATCCTAATTATCCAATCATTTTGACTATTCACGTAAAAATAAACTTCTAATTATTTTATTTATAATTAATTTATCAAAAAAAAATATTAATAACACAGGCTGTGTTATTAATATTTTTTTTAAATAGGCTCAGTAGCTTTACAGTTTACCCACCACAAAAAATACCAAATATTATTAAAAGATAGATAATTATAAAAAAGTTAACAAAAATTCCACTTTCTCTTCAAAATCCACGGTTTATTGTTCTGTTGGCGAATAGGACTGCTTATTTGATTTAAAATAATTTCGCACAAGCATCGAATATAAATTTCAGGTACTTTGATTAGAGCCGCAAGATCCTTTGATATGTCTGGTGAACGAGAAAGCCCAGCAGCTGCGGCTACTGCACCGGCCGCTAAGTGCAAATTACGAACAACGCTACCACCTAAAAATAATTACAAAATATACTATTTTTAATTATTTTGAACCGTAGCAAAATTTCTGATTTTTGCTTAACGTTTTAATAAGTTATTTCAAAATTAATAATAATGAAATAACTTCTATCAAAACTTTCTAAAAATAGTTTGCTGGGTTTAAACAATAAATATATGTCTGAAGGCCCAGGCTTTTTATATTTTAGCACCTATTTAAAATTAATGATCCAATTGTAGATTTTTTTAAAAAAGTACAATTACCTACTATGTGATATATGTTTGCAATGATATTTCTAATTAATAAATACATTATTTATCTTAAAAATTTTACGAACAAAATATTTTTTATCTATGTGCTAAATTCAAAAATAAATATTAAAATGAAAAAATTACCATTTCTACGAAATCGGGGTGGTAAACAAGTTGCGCTTCTCACTTCACTTTCAATAGCTACTTTGTAATATTCAGCCAAATCTACAATTAATTCGATTCCATGCATTTTATCTGGAGTAAATTTTGCCTGTGAGGCCAAAAACATCGTTATGTCATAACTATTCCATAAAGAAATTTTAAATTCTGTAAAAATAATATTATTCTTAAACGAAATATCATAAAAATGTGTCGTTGAAAATAATTTACATATATAATTAACATTTACATATATAATATAATTTATACACATACACAATATACATATACACAATCATACCAACTAAAAATCACATCAATTCATATCGAATTTATATTTTTGTTATAGGTAATAGTATGGATTTTTTATTACATGTAAAACAGATAAAATAAAACAGCTTCACGCCATATTCCGCAAACAGCAGGGTAGGCAGAGGAAACCTAGTGTTAAGACACTCCTTTCCCCACTTTCTGCCGAATTCTGGAGGCATTACGAGTTGTGTGGCAGAATTCAACGCCGCGCTTTGCCTCGACACCAGAACGAAGAAATGGAAATAAAAATTTAAGTTAATATTTCATCTCCTCGATCGAATCCACAACCAGTCGGTTTTACAGTCACACTTTGTGCCTCTGCGCCACTACTGTCTGGATAAAATAAATAATAAATAGAAAATCAGGAATTACTTAATGCAGTATATATATCCAGCTCAGTGACGTTGATGTCTTCCACACTCAGTCTTATACCGTTGCACAAAAGACAAACTCGAACTATTTGAGTATTTAAAAATATTGAGGCTGACTTCATTTTACTGGACAGTAATATGCAACATGTAATTATCAGTACGATTCGTTTTCGAACATTTTCAATCTTTTTGTTTCTCAGTGTTGGATCTAAAAATTTTACAACATTGAAGTTATCAATTATTGACAATATTTTCTTATTTTTTAACTTTTTTCAAAAATTTGTAAAGTGAACAGAGAAAAGTTTTTAATATGAAAGGCGTAATTACGGTGGGAACTAGAGAACGGTGTATCATGGCGCTACATTCCCTCTACTTACTCTGGCATAAGGCATAGAATGAAAGTAAGATGTTTTTTTTATTTTATCAAGTAGAAAAGACTAAAATATTTTTGTTTTTTACAATAACAACAAAAATATCCCTTGCGTGATTTACTGCCTGAATGTTTTTTCATTATTTTGTGTATTAAGTTCAACAAATAAATTTATCATCAAATATGTCATGTCATGTTAAATATAACATGAAGATCTCGTGAGAGGGAGTTTATAATTATTTAGTTGTAAACAATTATACCTTCAATATTAGCGTAGTTCACGCTGAGGGTGTGTAAATAATGTTCTAGTATCTGGCAAGCCTGACCAGGCACTCCCGAAGATTGAACACCAAGTAAAGTGCAAATATTCCATAATGCAGTTCGGCCACCTTGATGTACAAGTTTAATATGGCTTACTTTTACCGCTAAAATAAGGATATATTATATTTATTATATAGTATAACTGGATACTCAATATTAATAAACCGACAAAATACTTTATTGACTACCTTCATTATCACAATCACTTATAATCACTTTAATCCACTCGGAATGTAAAAATTGTGATGTAGAAATACATTCTTCATATGAGGCGAAGTCAGACATTTTATTCAGGTATGACAGTTAACAAATTTTCGAAAATATAAAGTTATAAAATAATATCTAAAATAATAATTTTCATCTATAATAAAAGTTTCAGTCACAAAACTAACTATGTTAAGATTAAATCTAATTATGGAACTTAAAATTATTCTTTCGTTTCCTCACGTTTCGCTATGTAATAATATAAATATGATATTGCCACGAACAATAACGTTATTATGTAAGTTGTCAAATTCAGGTATATGAATTTTAAAAAATCTATAATATAATACGCAACGACTACAAAATATACATCCAAATTAATTATTTATTTAAGAAAAAATAACTATTAGGTATATTTTTAAAAATTATTCATTATTTTAAAAATTGTAAAAATATTGTGTATTTTTAATTAATTTCAATAATATTTTAATTACTTGCTGTGTTCCATTTATTCAGAGTCCACTTAGTATTATTTAAAAAACTAATTCCTGCTTATAGCGCTTGTAACAATCTACCATTCAACTCGAATATTATATAGGTATTATGGCTAAAGCTCACACATATTGATAATTTTAAATGCGTTATTTTTCGATACCTGTTAAAATTATAACACTTTATTATATTTTTTACCTATTTATTATTGGTAATATTTACTTATGTCTTCTCTTTGTCAATTCTACCCTCAACTCAACATTGTTTGTTTTTCACGTTAACCCTTTATCGTATTCATTAGTCAGTCACGTAACGCATTATTTTACTGTATTAGGCTAAAGATCTATATATCTTCAAAAAATACAAATATTTATGGCTTCATACATGAATATGTAATTAAGGACTGAAGAAGAAAAAAAGTTGTATTAAAGATGTACTTACTTTCTATGTTAAAGGAAGAATACTGATAATAGAGAAACATTTATGAAGTGACAAAATTTGTATGAATTTTAAAATGGTGAATAATTTTCCGTTTCCTAATATATTTTTTTTCCGTTTCCAAAAATATACTTAATTTCAGCATTTTTTTACGAGAATACAACAAAATTAAACAAGAACATTGCATACAAAAGATTGAGAAAAATATAACATAAGCTGGACGGCAGTTAGATATAAAACTGGGCGTCATTAAACAGTTTGTTAGATTAGGACATATAATGAATTCAAATATTATGTGACTTAGCTCAATTTAAAAACTTAAATCAAGCTCAGTTAAAAAATATTAAACAGCTTTCGTTTAAATATACACAAACTTTGAAAGCCATAAAATATCATAAAAAGACATGTAACTTATATGATTAGCTTTGATTAAATATTTTAATCTTTAAAAAAATATTTAATATCTGCTTTATTTATTGACGTATGTTATCATTTTGAATTAAAAAATTTTCATAGTGCACTGATTATGTAAGCCTTTTTTCACAACGTCACGCTGTATTTATAATTCTCAATTTATAAAAATCAGAATAAAACATCGGGCTTCGTCTTGTTGTCAGAGTAGGTAAATGAAAATAGTTTATTTCTTCAAATGGGATCTCGACCCACACCCGTCGCGTTTATAGTCAGTCATTGTGGTTGAATAATATTAAAAAAATAATCAGCTTCACGTTATATCCCGCACACAGCAGACAGAGGGAACCCAGTGTTAAGACACTCCGTTCCCCACTTTTTGTCGAATTCTGGAGGCATTGCGTGTAGAGTGGCAGAACTCAACGCCGCGTTTGCCTCGACACCAGAGCGAAGAAATGGAAATACAAATTTAAATTAATATTTCATCTCCTTGAGTGGGGATCGAACCCACAACCAGTCGGTTTTACAGTTACACTTTGTGCCACGACTGGCCTCAATAATAATATTGATTATTTACAATTACAATTAAATTGTCATCAGAACTAAAGATTTATTCCAAATTTCAGCTAAATTAGACAAAAGGAAATGTGTCACATTTACTTTGCAAGCTTATTACTGATTACTGAGATATAAGTGTAAATGAAGATCTACGAGTATAGTAACGTAAATTGGTTTTTGAGAAAATTAAGAGGTAGAGCAAGAGTTTCTGGTGTACACATTTGATGACTGAAATTTAGATAGAAAATAAGTAACATAGGTAGTTATACTTATTTCCCTTAATATTCACTTTTTATGACATAATGATTTATGTGATTTTTAAGATATGTTTTAAAATTATAACTGAAAGTCGAAAACTAGAACTGAAAAAAAATCTAAAAGCAACAGTAAAAGTTTTCTTGATTGCAAATGTTTTTTAAAATAACGTCATCAAAATATTTTCTTGAATATTAGATAATTACACCTACTGTTTAACAGTCCCGTGAATGTTATTCACAACGAAGCAATAATGGTTTATTAAATATATTCGTAAAATATGATGATTGTATTAGATTTATTTCCTTAATGATTTTAAAATTATTTTAAATAAAAATAAGTATAGTAAAAGAATATAACATGAAACAATTTTTCTTCTTTCAATTTTTTATGCAAAGCTTTTAATTTGATAATCCGCAGACGTACGTAATAAACGGAATAGTAAAATGGTTGAAAAGGAAAAGCGAGACAGTATGGGCGTGGCGGCCACAAGGCGTTGATTTTTCTCTTTCGCTCCGCCCAATGGAAAATATCCATGTCCCGCCCTCACACTATTTATACACATCTTTTGAAAATAAAAAGCATACGTATTAAAGTAGGACGTGTGCACTGTGTGAGATAATATAATATTAATTCAGTGTAGTGAATTATATAAAACAAGAGAATGCTAGTTAAAACATGTTTTGATTATAATAATTCAATACATTTTGATTACAGAAAAAGCAACATAGGAGTTAAAGACGATATCAAAGCTCATCGCGGCTCTTCTTCTTCTAGTCTTTTGGTTTAATCGATAGCTAGATTTGATCGATTAATTATGCGGAAAGGCTGAAAATTCCTTTTCAAGTAAAGCTCAATCTTCACTTGCAGAGAAATCAGTGTGAATGCAAACTGAAATTTAGATATATAGAAGAGCATCGATAACACAATCGAACACCGATCAGGCGGCGGCTTGCGGCTAGACAGCTCAATTTCAGCGACGGTTACGTCCACAGTACCAGTAATATCAGTTCCGACTAGTATTTCCTGCGATATCTCTGTGATATATAATTTATACCAGAAACCATATTCAACATTTAACATACACCTATGGGCATACATAACAATAGTGATATTAAAAATAATTAAGTAATTGCAGACTTTATATTTTTTGTTAGTTGAAAATATCCTTTCAAAACTCTGATGTCGCTCTAATTATTCTTATTCTCCATTTTAACTTTTTAGTAAAATCTAGATTCTTCACTCATTCACACTGAGTACTGATAAAAGTAACTTAGTTGAGGTTTACATATACTATATGAAGCTACGTTGCTATCATTCATATCATGCATATCATCAATAGAGATTTTTAATACATAAAACATTTGTTTCCTTAATATACCTATTGATATTGTAAATTGGAAAGAAACCTTGTCTGTCTGTTACGTTTTCATAACTAAACCACTGATCGATTTTGATAATATTTGGTACAGTGTTAGAGTTGACTTTGCGAAAGTGCATACTTGCATAATACAAAACTAGCTAGCAAATAAGTAGCTTTTAATCGCGAAACATGTGAAAAAAATAGAGGATGATAGTTTGTATGGAAGTAGCTTACAAACGTGCGATTTTATAATTCGGCATATTATATTATAGTGAAGACGATAACACCGAAGATTTGCAATTTGTTGTAAAAAGCATCTTGTAAATTCAGTAATTATTTTATTAACCTTAAAAATGTTTGTAGCTCTCCCAATGGTTCAAAATCTGCCTGAAAATACTTCACTGAGCGCTGTTACATCTATTGTTATGAAATAAAAATGCGATAAAATTTCTTTATATATTCTAAACTGTTACTTAAAATCAAAAATGTTGTTTGTCGTTATTCATATCATTTTAACGATTTGGCATCTACTACTCCACGTAAAATACCTCTGTAAAATGTTGTATGCGTGTATTAAAAATATATATATTTCCCGTTTTTTATGGTTCCGTACCTTGTAAGGAAAAAAGGAACCCTTATAAGATCACTTTGTTGTCCATCCGTCCGTCTATCTGTCAATCGGTCCAGAACCTTTATTTCAGGAACGCTTGGAGATATCGAGTTAAAATTCAAACCATATACTCAAATCTATGTCCCGATGATATCCTGAATAAAAACAATATAGCTGTTTATATCGCAAAAATCGCGTATTTCGACACTATCAAGGGAATCAAAATTAATAGGGTTATAGCTGCCAAATTTGATAATTCTAGGTCAACTACCAGTTGACCTAGAATTATGATGATGTATCAGTTCAGAAAAAAATCTAAAAACTATACATTTGTAGTTAAATCCTAAAAATTAATAGCCTTAAAAAGGACAAAGAACGCGTATGTCGACAATATAATTATATTTGTGCTTCCTTCCTCAAAAAACCCTTAAAAATGGGGCGAATTTTGGTATTAAAGCTGCTAGTTCAAGTGAAGTATTAGATGAAAGGGCTCTGGCTAAGTTAAGCCTGAATTTCACAAAAAAACTGATGAACTCCAATTTTTTACGGAACCCTGGATGGGTCGAGCCCAACTCGCACTTGTCTAGTTTTTTCACTATTTAGATTTGATGCAGACGGATTTACGTTTCTAATGATTATTTTTTTATACTTGTAATAGATACTCATTTAGCGAAGTCTTTAAGCCTCACAATTTCGTGAGACTTGAGCTACACTTCACATTTGTAAAAGTAGAGTCGGAACAAAATCTTTTTAAAGTAAAATTTATAAATAGGGATCAACAAAAAATATATATCACTAATTCTTCTACGACGGACATTGAACCTTCATAACTCACTCTCGTCTCATGCTCAGGTAGCAAAAAGCTCAGCTTAGCCCTCGCGGGCTGTACCTACTTGTGTATAATAGTATTTCATTATTTTTTATTATTGATACACATACATACGTGTAGTGTTGATGGAGATGAATAAAAAGTCTACTCACGTTTAACACTGACTTTAATCAACACCATTTTAAATGTAAATCACAATTTAACACGGTACAGTAGGTACACCAAAACGACACCTTCTTCGCGGTTCGGTCGAAAATAAATAAATTACAATATTGAAATATATAAATGACACATATTAAATAAACTATAAAGGTAAATAATAATTCCCTATATACGTATTTTATTATATGTACATATATAAAATCAAACCACTTTGCCCTCATTTGCGTCGCGTAGTCGTGATACTGTTGAGTTTGTTTTGCTCTTTCTTTTAGTGTTGTAAGCAGTCGGGTTTTTAGTGCTTCCTAAAACATTTTTTACAATTTTAATTTATAGCTTCAGATTTTACGTTACATTGGTAATTTCATACGGTAAAGATTTTTTCTTATCAAATATAATTACTAATGCAACGTATAATTGTCCTTCAAATAAAAATATTTTTTTATAATTGGTTCAAAAACGATGGAGAAATCGAGGGCCTCACGTAAAAATATGAGAAATGAACTAAAAAGTTAAAAATAATGTTGCTTCTTTCCTCGTATAAGAGACCCAATTTTTTAGTTCTCTCAATATTGCATTTTATATAAGGTCACTAACTCATTTTTAGTTTAATAAATGATTTGGCCTCCTGTTGCCTTCCTCGATAAGTTACCGCCATTGAATAATATGAAAATTTCGGAGAGGAAACCTAAAAACAGATTTATCATCCGAAGAAAGAAGCAGGAGCCAAAAAAAAAATCTAAAGGTTCTAGTAAAAATATCGAGACCAACTTATCATATTATTGCCATCGATCCTTGATAAAGCATGCAAAGTTTCAAATTAATCTGACTTTTCAAATTCAGTCAAAATCACGATAAAGTTTCCGTTACAGAGATTGATAAAAATAGAGTTGTTGAATATATATCCTCCTTCTTTTTGGAAAAAGAAGTCGGTAAAATAAAATATACGCGTCGAACAGAGAACATCCTCCAATTTTATCGTCGGTTAAAAATAATATCTTAAACTGCAGGAAAATTAATAATATTGACAACATTTTACACATTATAATTCAATATAAATTTATAATTTGACATTTCTCTTCCTGCACTATTGTTGGTTATATTGCACAGGGGATTTTTCTGTCAACAGCTGATATGTAAATGCTACAGGAGTTAAAGGTTTGGAAAATGCTCATATTTATATTATCGGTGTTATTTATTTTCTCTGGCAAAGGATAAAATATAGCCGTATGGAAATGCGGGGATTTGGCGGGTGCGGTACTGTTTGACAAGATGACAGTTATAGGAATGGGTGGAGGGTTATGAATATGTCCTGTTAACTCCTTTATTGCGATTTTTCCTTTTACGTCCAAAAGTACCTACTGTTGATGCCATAAAAAACATAAATTTATGATTGACAACGTAGAGCGCGTTTTATTGTATAACATCATAAATAAATTTATACAAACTGTATATTTCGAACTATAGTAATTCCGTCACACTAGGATAAGGATGGGAAAAGTATACTGATAATAGCTATACTAGATTCTATTAGTAATTAATGATTATAATTATACTAAGCTATCTATTTGCTAGGTAAATCTATCTTAGAATTTAGTAAATGAAAGTGTATGACATCTTATAATAATAAATATATATTTTTCCTTCATGCTGTATTCAGCAGAGAGCATTGTAGGCAGAGGCAACCTAGTGTTAAGACACTCCCTTCCCCATATTTCCACAAAGTATTTCACTTCCTCGAGTAGGAATCAAACCCACAACCTGTCGCGCTTACAGTCACACTTTGTGACCCTGCGCTACAACTGGCTTCTAATATATAATAATATATTATTTCAATGTATAATATATTTAAATAACTATTCAGTTAAAATTCCCACGCAGATCCGTTTACTACGTTTCTCAAAGCAATATAATTTAAAAACTTTCATTTTGAGTGTTTACCGGATGCAATATCCTCGTAGGAATGTGGCGATCTAAAAGTTTTCTTTGTTTAGTCGTCCGTATAATCGTATGCAAACCATACCTTTGGAGATAAAATATAAAACAAAATAAGTATATTATACATAGATTTTATTATAACACATTAAACGTTTTACTAATGACCGTGTGTAACGAGTGTCGTCTAACGTCATCTGATACCCTTCAATATCAGCAGTGATAAATTGTAAAAATATATATATCCTAAACAAAATTGTGCTATAGCCGGTCGAAAGAAAGTGTACTATCCTACGATCTGTGCATATTTACACACGTATGAATTGCACATTTACTTGCGAGGGTGCGAAAACTTGTTGTTATCGCGAACAGGCCAATTTCGGGAAATGGATACTAAGTCCTAACTCTCCTATCTCTTTAATGTCACGTGAAGCCCGCTTTCTTTTAAAATATCGACGTGAGGCATATCGGAACCGAAACGACGTGTGCTCTCCGAGCAGGCAATTTAGAAAGGATTTGCTTTACTGCCACAGGGCTATGTGGATCGGACTAACTAGGATCAAGTGGCAACTTTTAACATTATCCACTTTCGCAAATTTCTTGAATGATTATAATATGCTATGGTTACGTTGTGTCATCTTAGCAATAGTAAGTAATAAGTGAAAATATTTACACTTTAAGCAATTGGTGCGATAAATTATATATAATATTTAAAAAATACAAAATTATATATCAATAAAAACTCAAATGAACATCGCAATAAAGATGTTTGTATGAGATTGGTGTTCAATATTGTCTAACGAGCTTTATTGAATGTCGTGACCGTTTGGCTGTCGATCGTCGGGTGTCGAGGGCGAGTTCGCGCCTCAGTGACCGCCCTTTGAGGGCAAACCATGCGAGAAGTCATCCACTTATCGTCAGCGCGATCTCATGCCGATGTTTTTCCCGTTTTTCCCCATCTTTTCGCCTCGGCAACCGTACTCCGAATGTTTCGTAATTGAATTAGTCGAATCAGCTCACAAACTTGATATAAATTAATGATGACATATAAATGTTAATTAGCTTTATTTTATTTAGCTATTATTGTTATAATATCCTTAAACCAAGCGATTAAATAATAATATAATAAAAATATATTATTTATATTTTTACTAACTTTTACTATCAAAAATATAATAAAAATATATTATTTATATATATATAATACATATTAAATATTTTATAACAAAAATACAGGTACAATACTCATTTGAATATGTATCTGTGTATGTACGAACGTATGAAAAATATGCAACTGTAATTACCTATGCACTGGCTGAGTGAAATCAAATAAAAATCCAATATGGATTGAGTTTCGAAAGGAGGACGATTCAAGCGCTCGTTTCGCGTTAAATAAAATGCAATAGAAATGTAAATTTAAATATTTAGCTACAATCCTATTCGTAACGAAAGAAAGTACTTATTTATATTTCTGCTGTTATTAACTTGTATAAAATTTATTTTTTACTTAATACATATAAATCATGCCCATACATTTTTTTTTGCAATTTCGTTTATCACATCTTTCACCTTTACAGTGAAACGCTGTCCCACTGCGCCACGATGGTCTTAATTTTCAATATTTTTTTATTTTTCAACAAAAATTGCCCAACATCATGAATAACTTTGCCTATCACTCTGAACAATCTTGGGCTAAGCTATAAAGTAATATTGACATTATTTAGTTTATTTTACTTTAGCTGAATTATTATGGTTTATGTAGAACTTCTACATCAAGTGTGACAGTTTTCCAAAAAAAAATATTAAAAAAAAAGATAATAGAAAAACACCGTAAAATTTAAGGTCCACCGTAAAGGATTTTTCTTAAAATATTCAGTGTATGCATATATTTTAAATATTTTTTTATATATCTTGCTCAATTACTAAACATAAATATATTTACATCCATAATATATCAACTGTGTCACCCATCAACCACGCCGACATTCCGAAATACATGTTCTGAAAATATAAAACGGAATATTATTTTTGTCTATACGCCACAACTAATTACGTAGTGAGTGCGACGTCGGGTGCAGTTTGCGGTCAGCTAGTGCAGGATTGCTGTCCAACGTTTTGTCGGGGTTTTTGTACCAGGGGCCGTTCCGCCGTCTAACTGTAATCATATATTAGTGATTAAATCATATACTCGATTTTATCTCTTCACTGTAAACATATACTGTTGATTAAATCTTATACTAGTTTTTATCTCTCCTCGTTGCAATAGTCTATGGAGTGTTATCTATTATGGGGTACGGAGTATCTACTAAGTAAGTTTAAAGTTTATTTTTTTCTAATTTTCTATTTGTCAATCGAATAAAATTATTTTTATATTTGTTGTCAAACTATTTTTTGTTTAAATTTATTTAATCTCGTTTTAACACAGCGCCTTACTCGATTACTAATAAGTAAAATATAATTATATGATTATAAATGAACTCTATCATATTCTATTCTATTCTTCACATTAATATTAAGTTATTAACGCATCCAAAATACGCATTTCACTAAAATCTAACTAACAGCCTATCGAATATAATATGTATATATTATTTGTTAATTAGTATATCGACAAAGTTGGAAACGTCACGTCGTGCCTGGTCCAGTGGTGACGACGTGTTTTGCGCCAGTGACACGTGACGGCGTAATTAGTGCGTGACCGCCGCCGCCCGCCCGCCGCCCCACCGTGTCGACACGTCGCGCGACATGTTTACAACTCTCCACTCGTAATTTTGACCATACATTTATTATTTAAATTTAAATTGTTAATTTTAAAAAATAGACAGTATTTTATTGTTTTAAAAAAATCAAGTTCACGCTATATGCCTAGGGTAGTTAGAGGAAATCAAAAAGGTAGAAATTAAGACATTTCGTTAACCTTTTTCCTCCGAATTTTAGAGGCATTGCGTGTTGAGTGGCGGAACTCAACGACGCTTTGCCTCAAATATAAATTTAAAAAATATATTTCAATTCCCCGTTTAGGGATCGAACCTACAACCAGTTGTGTTTACAGTCAGTGCCCATGCGCTACGACTCTCCTCGACCTCTTTACTGTATTCCGAGCTTACAAAATTTAAAGAAAACCATATTCGACATTGCTACAAGTATCAGATGCGTCGCGCACAATCAATTCGTGGTAAATTGTATAAAAAATACATTTCAAGCTCGAGCAGGCAGCGAGATGGTTTCTTTATTAGTTTTCCTGAAGGCACTGCCGCAGTGGTGCTCGCGGGGGACGTGTGAAAAAAAATCTCGGGATTAAGCCCCGTTTATAGGGCTCCAAGGCGGACTTATTGCTGTAATACAATCTCTGTTATGTCGCGCTAGGATTATCCATATCAGCGGGTTTTAGAACGAAATGTTGTTGGTAAATTTTATGTGTTAGCTTTTATATTACAGGTGCTACGCTACGTATATACATACTATTTGTTTAGATATGAATATAGAATGGGTTATTTGAAAAGTAAATTCAATTATAAAAAATATTTTAAATCACTTTAAAAGTTCTGATAAAAAATTGTTTTTTTTTTGTAGAATAGTAGAATGTTTGTAACGATAGCTATATTTTCAAGCCCCACCTAAAGTAAAGACACGTAGGAAATCCTTGCAAATTGAAAAGGCCATTATCGAGTGTAAGCAATTTGCCCACAGCTGGTGCGGTTTCGAGCCACTATTTCGTCGAAACCAGATTTCCCTACCGGTGTTTATGAAAGTCAGTGTTGATATTAAAAAATATATATTTAGGCTACTCTAAACATTGTTTCGGTCCTTTGAAATTTGATTTTATAAAAAATTCTTAATAGTTTATACGATTTTAGTACTGAAAATTCCAATACTTAAAAAAAACATGCTTCAAAAATTCGGAGGAATGTGGGGAGCGGAGTGTCTTAACACTAGGTACGTCTGACTGTCCTGCTATGTATATAGATTATAAAAAAATACAATATAAAAAAAATATAAAAGAACAATATTAAGTTATAAAATACATTAAATATCATTGTATATGTAACACAATTAATTTTTTTTATAATAGTTATTAAAAATGTTTTTTTTTATTAAATATATTAAAAAGGCATTATAAATAAATTAACTTGCACCAGCTGAGGTCGTTAAGGGAAGAAATCTCGTAAATAAGTGAGATGTTGACGAGCGTAGCGCGGGAAGAATTGAAAGTAGGGTTTACTAAGCACAACTTACTATCTCTTTGGATTTCTCGTACGACCTTCGACTGACGCACTGAAAGTACCAGTATATATAGAAATTTAAAATATGAAATTAAAATTTAAAATATAAATAATTTTAACATAAACACGCTTTTTTAACCTTTTTAAATTGATATTCCACACTTAGAAAAGAAAAATATTTAGAAAACGTATAAAATTTTGAACGTAGCAGGACTCGAAAGTACGACTCCCGCTGCGTTCAAAATTTTAAACGTTTTCTAAATAAATACAAACACGCTTATTTTTAAATTATTACAATTCCACTATTGATTTTAGCGAATAAAAATTATAGATATAGCGTCGGTTATTAAATTTAGTCTCGACTTTTTAAAATAGCACGATAATTGAAAATTATATCATATCCTTGCCCAACAATAACAATATATGATAAATATTACGTTGACTACAGCGTCGACTACAATATTGTCAATATTACTATAACATCTGTAATTTGTGCGCATTAACTTAATGGTGTTTAGAAAGTTATGCGTGGAGGAGAGAAAATTTCAGTTTTCTGGAACTTGGTTAACCGGTACCAGATTTAGGTGATTAGCAACATCTGTCTTACTTGGAAAATAATATTTACTTAGAAATAGGACTCCAGGAGACGCCTACAAAATTATTACAAATTAAGTAAAACTTTAAGGAATTTCACTTTTCAACAAATCTGTTTTACGTGGTTTTGAAATATAGATAAAAAGTAAATAGCTTAACGCTGTATCCCGCACACACTATGATATGCCTACCTGGGAATTTAGTTAAACACTCCGTTCTCCACTTTCCGCCGAATTCTGGAGGCACGCTTTGCCTCGACACTAGAGCGAAGAAATGAAAATATAAAATTAAATAAATGCTTCGCTTCCTCGAGTGAGAATCGAACCCACAACCAGTCGCGTTTACACTGCACTTTGTGCCCCTGCGCTACGACTGGCCTAATATATACATATTTGAAGGACAAAATATTAATTAAATCAATAACTTAAAGCCAACTGTCATTAGTAGGAAACATTTGGACTAATTTGTAACAGGCGTGGCGGGTGACGCTAAACGTGCTGCGGCCCCGCGGCTGCACCTGTCAGAATATTAGATCGGGGACATTAATCTGCCACCGCAGCCGGCCGTGCCTTCGCTAGACAAACAATCAAAAAGCCCATTCTGGAGCAAAGTCGCGGTTTACCATCGTTTTCATATCCGATCTCCGGCCGTAGAGTGACATCCGGTGCATACTGTTCATAAAGTTTACTTTGGTTTCTTGTAAACTGGGCCATCACGTTACATTAGAAAGTTTAATTATTCATAATATTTGCTTAAATACATGTACCTACTTACTTAAAAAGATATATAATTATAAGCTGACAATATTATAATAGTTTCAAATGAACTTACAAATAAACAACTGTGTACATTTATATTGTGAATTCATATTAATCGTATCAATCTTCATATATGAATATTTAAACTACTTAAATTTATTTTATCATTTATTGTGTAGCAATAAGAAAAAAACTTAGCAAATGTTTCTTATAAAATTCGCATCTCGCAATATAAGATCTCTTTGTTATTTTGTGGGGTCGAAACTTATTCATCCCGCAAATCCGCTCATGTATGAACCAAATCCCGCCCGGTCACCGCTGATTGCATTGTCATGTCTAGTGGACGGCTACCGTGTAAGCAAATATAATCGCTATTTCTTTCAAATAAGAGCTATAATGAATAAGCAAAAACGTGAAGTCACCGGAACCCACGTCGTATCGGTTTGTAAAACAAGCGGGCCAACGTGATTGGAATGTTTTATTTGACCCTCAGAACATATGAGACTGGTGTGATGTATGTTTTTCTGTTGACGTGAAATTTATTGAAACATATTCGATGATGCTATAATTAGATGTGGAAATGCTGGATTTTTTTTCTGTGATGGTGTTTTATTTACAATATATCTGAGTATTGATGATGAGGCCAGTCATGGCGCAGGGGCACGAGCGTGTGATAGATTGTGTTCTATTCCCGCTACAGGAATACTGAAATATTTAGTGTTTTCGTTTCTTGCTTTGGTGTCAAGACAAAGTGATTCTTCCAAAACTCGGCGGAAAGCGGGGAGCTCTGCTCCATTTGCCTACACTGTTATAAACTAAAGTTGTAAGTTATAAAAAGTACTATTAAATGCTATTAGGTAATATTATAAACTAACTTACATGTTTTTCTACCAAAGAGTGAAGCTCGTCACGTCTTCAAACTTATACAATAACGGAACTCTTCCCGTCACACTCCGCGACATCTGCTACCTGTTACGAAGTGATATATCATATAATGTTGATGGCCCATCCGTATTATAGTACAAAATAGTTTTTAAAAAAAAAATACATGGTTATGATTTGGTATACGACTTGTTGAAATGTAATTAAATATTTTATTTTATTTTTTTAAATTAAAATCACACATCACTGCCTACACAGCAGGGTAGGCAGATTGAACCTAGTGTTAAGATATTCCATTACCCATTTTCGCCGAATTCAGGAAGTATTGCGTGTTGAACGGCGGAACTCAACGCAGCACTTTGCCTCGACACTAGAGCGAAAAGATGAAAATATTATATATTTCATTTTCCTCGACTGGCAATCGAACCCACAACCTATCGCGTTACAAGTCACTCCCTTGTGCCTCTGCGCCACGACTGGTCACTTTTAAATAAATAAGTATTAGTAATTGTTGTATAATAATTAGTAATTGTTGGATTTTCTACATTAACAAAACGAACTAAAGCGGCATGGCCCCATTATCAGTGGCGGCTTACCGTTTAACACGCACTAAGCCCCGACGCGGGCTCGATTTATGTCCAGCCGTAATTTGCTATCGCCCATTGCTACCAAAGCTCAATTCTCGATTACTCATTGACCATCGCATCGTGTTGACGTAGTCTTTGTAAGTTATTATTATGTGGCAGAAAAACTTTTTTATTGTTTAATTTTTTGAATTGGGTATATTAATATATGAACATATGTCGCCAATACCTTTGTTGTGTATTTAATTATGTCAATACGTAATATTGTATTATATTACACAAAAAAAAACAATATTATACTATAAATTCCAATATTAACAATACATACAATACAATCCTACTACTAAAAATGTTTTCTAAAAGTACACTACATCGGTGTTTCAGTACACACGTAGCACATCAGCGGCTGCTACGGACCGCTACGCTAATCCCCCGATCCGCGAAAGCCGTGCATTTCACGCCTCTTTATTACATTAATTTAAATGTTTGCCCAACGGATTAACACTGATCCTCTCCCTCCGGCATAAATAAATCCCCGATATTGTGATATAAGCAGTTATACGAGAATATCGATGTCTGTGGCAAACGGTTGTTGGCAATTTGGCATATGAACGAACACAAATTAATTGCTTTTCAATCTATCAATGGTCGCTAATTACATTAGGCTCATTCGGTTTTGTTAATGGTACAACACTATGGACGCCATTTAAGTTTGAAACTTTATGCTTTAATATATATATATATATATATATTTAATCGTGGAAATTGGGGAATGGAGTGTCTTACCACTAGGTTAACTCTGCCTACCCTGCTATATATGGGATACAGCGTGAAGCTAATTCGATTTTTGATTTATATAGTTATTATATACAGTCGTTTAAATAAAATTGAAACCATATATATATATATAATAGATTCAAACATACATACTATTAAGTGAGATGACAACCTTAAAGTGTAAACAGAGTGGAATGCGTTGTATCACCGAAGCCACAGCGCGGCTCTAGTGCGGATTATATCTGTCAACGCACCTGTATTCGCAACAAACGGCCCTAATTAGTCACGTTAAGCCATCGGAACGTAAGCGAAAATATTTACTGGTGCCGGAAGCTCTAAGTTATTGCTCTATAATCGGATAAACGGGGATCACTCGCTCGAAAATTGTATTATCGTTGCTCTAAAGCGTTCACAAGTCGCCGCTTTACGACGGCAGACGACGGGGGCATGCAAACATAAAAATTCTCTATCGGGACTAATAGGAGCGAAACAAATAAAAGGATACGTAAATAGAAGCGTCGGATAAATTCCAGTGGGGTTCGAGTACGCGTAAATCCGCGCGATTTGTATCTGTGACAAGGGAGTGCGGGCCCGCCGCCGCCACCCGCCGCCCGCCGCTACTCCCACTTTAACAATTAATTTGACAGATAATATTTCTACCGCAAATACAATAAGTGGATTCGGAATGTCTTTTTTTTCGCTGCAAATATAACAAACAGCATTCATTTAGTTTAAAAAAAAATTATGAACTTTTTAACCTACAATAATTTTTCTAAGTCACCATGTTGAGTCCCATAGAATGATTCTCTTTCATCCAAAATTGCGGCACAGGTCACGTGTAGTATGCAAATGATATTAAATTAGAAACGCTTAATAACAACTGTTCCAGCTCGGTCTCTGTAAAGAGGTGCAATTACACCAATCAAATTGAAATTTGCCGCACTAATTACGCTCGACATATTTTACGACTACGATTCCTAATCCCGCGTCAGGCTGACATTTGCTAGGGCAAACGTTTGTACCACCCCATCATTGGATGAAAGTATTCGGAGATGTTGTTTTTAATAGGTAATGTTTGAAATGTTTCATTTATTTCCGTTAATATTGTAATGATTTATGATTATACTTTAAAGTTGACACTTTTGATGTTCCTGTGCTTTGTATTGTACTCTCAGATTGTAAAGCTCATTTCAATATGAAAATAATATTTATATACATAATTCATGAAAATGCAACTACATTTTTTATTTTTGTAAGTACCTAGTTTTTTTGACAATAATTAAATAATAGAAATATAACGTCCCGCTTCACTTCTTTAAAAGTGGTTAAACTCTTCCAAAAACACATTTTTATTACCAGTTAACGTCATTCTTCAACTGGTTTTTAAAAAAATGTAATGGCTTACCCAATAATATTCGTTAGTGTTCAAGTCCTAATAATCCAATTGGCAAGCACATTCATATTAATAATGTAAAATATTCGTATATAAAAAAAATATCCGATATGATCATGTGTATTTTAATTTTAACAAATGTAAAACTAATTACATGAAAAAAAATTATCCTTATATTAACATTAATACAAATGAATCTAACACAATCGGCATCGTAAATCCACGGTAAGATTGATATCAATGGCGGCGCTGTCGGGCGCGCACCTGTGACCGCACACCACACTCCCGCGGCCACGCCTGAGACCGCTTAGCACCCCACACTGCCATTGCAAAGTTGACTACACGTTATAGTCACAAAAAGAAACGTGCAATGCTTTATTATAATTTGCCAGCTTACTAGTAATATGATTTATTCAACATTTACATATTATGTATACCCACAAATAAATATTATGTAATTCATGTTTTACTTTAAAATCTACTTTTGCTAAAAAAATATATAGATACGACTAATGGAGACTGGGAGAGATAAACATACAATATAAGAAAATAACAGTGTGTAAGTTAGAATTCTTTTGATGCACAGCGATCGAATCTAAACCCATTTAAAAACCAAAAGGAATTCTATCGAGTTTTCCTAAAAGAGTCTGAAGCAAACAACGTTAAAATGATTTAACTCCCCCAGATAGCGTTACCTCTAGATCCTATTGAGCCCGCTGGCCCGGGGCCGCTACCTAATAAACGCTTATCAACGCCCTCATTATCACACCCTTAACATCGCTTTAATGTCTTTCTCTTGAACAAAACATATTTAATCACATTTTTTCCCCTAGAAAGCGAACTTTTTAAATTTCATAAATTCTTTGCCGACTAAGTGCCGACCCATTGTCGTAGAAGTGCGCGGATAAAACTCGATTATGATCGCGCACAAATTACGAAAGGGCATCCAAAGTCACAATTGTGTACAAGTTTTATCGTTTTAAAAGTGATGTATTTTATGTCTTTGGAAATGTTTATATTTTTTATTCATTGTAAATATTGGTTTCTAATTACGATTTTTGTTTTGTTTGCCACTTGCTTTCAATAAAGAAATTATTAATTTGATTGATTGAAAAATATTGTTGAGCTTATAAGTTTTTACTCTATTAAACACTTATAATAATATGAAGTAAGAAAGGAAATTAGGTTGTGAGTAACGAATAGAACCAGGCGCTAGCGTTATTTACACGCTACGGCGACATTGCTGCCATCCTGATCTTTTAAGCCTGGCTTCATAGCCGCCATACTAAATTATAATATAACATGCCGTAAATTTCACAAACTATCTGTAATGACATACGGTACTTAAAGGACTTTTGAATGAAATATTATTATAATAATATTTTATCATGACTAAGGATATAAAATATATCTATTTAAATGTATAAATTTATTTATTATTATGAATCGCAGCGCAGGTTGTTAAAATTTTTGCATATATTGATACGAGGATTTAACAAGTATTCTTTTGAGCATATATTTTCTCCCCTATGTTTAAACTTAGAATTAAGAGGCTGCTAACAAACAGTATCACTGCTGTAGGGAAAAAAATAAAAGGGTGCCAAAGTATCTACTTGTTACCCATAATATTAGAAGCAGCGGCGAATGAACGGAATTGAATATTAAATGAAATAATTTATGCCATATTTATCATTTTGCAAATGAACAGGCTCACCTTAATGAAAACGTTTTTAAAATTTTTCTTTAAGTTATAAATTATGATATGAACCTTTAGGTATCTACATAATTGGAACATATAAATACTTAAAATTTCAAGGTTTTTATTTTTATACTTATGTAAAAATTCCAAGATTATCAATTTTTATAAAATAAAATAAAATTAGATAGAAAGAGTAGCTGAACGTTCAAATAAATTTTTTAATTTATTTTCTTTCGGATTATTGTGGTTAGGAGAGCAAATTTAGTGTCCACAATTAAAAATACCAAAAATATACATATAACATAACATATTATTCTATTTTGTTAAATAAATATATACATATTTTATAAATAAATAAAAGTGATTTCACAAATAAATTATAATAATATGTATGTAACCTATTAATGTAGGGATAGTGCAATAAATCACACGGGATCAGGTACGGGCTATCAGTGACGCGGACCCATGTCAACAACCACGATGATACGACACCGTCTAATGAATCTCTTTGCTTTTAAGTTTTATTTAAAATCCTAATTTGATGTTAAATATTATTGTATTTAAGTCCTGAGTCACTACGATTGCTAATAGATAATTTTTGTAAATGTTCCACAACAAAAATAAATTAAAAAATTAAATAAAACATCAGACAGGTAAAAGTGCTAGTAGGGAGGGGGTCTTCGTTAAGGTTTAATTAAATCGTCCTCAACGGCCTCTCGCGTTTTAATTCCACCGTTATTAACGCCGTTAAAAAGTGAGCAAAGTGAACAAAGACAACCGTAGAGACGCAAATAATGGTCTAAAATAATATTAATCTTTACATTTATAACTAGTCTAATGCTATCATTTATTAATAAGGTAAAAAGCTTATATGCTTTTTAAACATATAGAAAAATATAAATTTACATATATCTGGAGTGAATGTAACAAATATAAAGGACTAGTTTTTTACGTTACCCCGGCACAAAATTATAATTATGTTTTTTATACCTAATAAAAAAAATTGAAACCCATTCTATTGACTACCTAAGTGCGGTAACGGAGCAGATGAGTGGCCGCGGCATTTCCGCAGAACACTCGCGATAAGACGTTTTCCTCCCCCCTCATGATCTCCACTGCATCCCAACTGTTTGGATTTTAATATTACACTTAAGTGTTGTTCCTAAAGACGGCCTCGCTTAAAGTACTAATTTGTCCAAAATTGAAACAGGCGTTTTCTATTTTATCTTATCTTTTAAAATGATAAAGTTTTCGTTGTAATGATCATAATCATTATATTATTTCATACTTTTATTTCGATATTTTTAAAATGTAATTAGTATATGTATCTATGTAATGAGATAATCTTTTGAAAATATTATTGCAATATACCTGCTGTATACATTTTACGAAAAAGGTATGTTAAGTGCAAAATAGAGAAAACTATCTCCTCTGTCTGACTGTAAACGATACTGTTGTTCGCTTTCGCTTCGATTCCCACACGATGGAATTACACTCTACATGTAATATCTTGATAATTCGGCGAAAAGTGTGGAAAAGAGGAACAGGAACAGACTGTCTTAACACTAGGTTTCCTCTGCCTACACCGCCATATGTGGGCTATAAAAAAAAGGTAAACATATACTAAAAAAATAAAAATATATTATTAATTAAATCTACGACGACTACTATTAATTAAATCTACATGTTACGCTTGTGATCAGGTCGCCTATTTTGTAAGCACTGTTCATAGATTAATATCTAATAATATTTTAAAACACACAGGTAAATTTATATATAACACCACCAACAACGGAGTTGGATGATGGCAGACGCATGTAGTACGGTCGGACGACGTCGACGTACAGACGGATTGAAGGACGAACCGTCACACAGTGGGGCAAGAGATCTTCATTTGTACCATTAAATCAGGTAAACCAGACCTTAGCTTCTAAAATGGATCGCATGTTATTAAATACGTGTTGTCTTTTAGAAATAAATTTAAATATGGCGAAAAACATTTTTTTATTAATGTTACAAAGACACATCACATCATTCTTATTAGATTACAAAGACACATCACATCATTCTTATTAGATTATCAAATAATCTTAAAAATATATATATCATCTTGTGTATTTATTAAATATATGTTGAAGCATCATTATCATCATTATCGTCATCATCACGTTGGTCAATTGATTTGTTTGAAGATAGAGCTTTCAACATGAACAGGGCATTGAAAGATATGGTTTTTGTTTATTTGTGATAGCGGGTTTAGAACTAAGCAAAAACAAGTTAAAAAATTTTAGATTGGTGCTCCATATAGCGCTTAAAGTCTTGCTCTCTAAGTGTCGTTTCTTGCCTTTTGTAACTGTTTCGAACATTTTCCTTCCTATAGGCAATGTCGCAAATGATTGAGGTCTACGAAATTAATATTAAAGTAAGCTTACATGTTCTACCATGGGTATTTATTCTATTTGTGGCAGTATTAAAATGTTTTTTTCCGGGTCTCAGCTTAACCGGTTTAAATGCGGTTTTCAGTATTAAATTCGAACAAGTTTTCGTTAACATAAAGTGTTTATTTTATTAAAATTGGTTCATAAATAAAAAAGTTATATCAATTTAAAGTACTTAGTTCGACAAATATGCTAATTGCTATAACAGTTATTTTATACAACTGTATTACCGAATTGGCTGGATCTTTAGCTTTCAATTTGTATGATTATAAAAAACAGCGAGATTTCAAGATTTAGGATCGGGATCGGATTTTACGCGGGAAAAATTTCGCTTGCCGTGCAATTCTACTTACCGTCTATTAAAATACCGTGTAACTAAATATTTTTTCTTTAAATACAATAAATTTTGGGAGCAAAATCAAATAGTTTCGCAAAAAACTTAAATTACTTAGTGAGACAATCGCACAGGGGCACAAGACTGGGACTTGAAACACGACAGTTGTGGGTTCAGTTCTCATTCAAAGTAGTGGCATAATAGCACAAAGTGTGACTGTACACACGACTGGTTGTGGGTTCAATCTACTTAAATTCGGTACTGTTTACTTATTATCTATACATCTATCACCTCGATACCAAAACACAATAAGCAATTTTAACATTTCTGTCTGTTTGTGTTTCTGTTTATCCGGGCTAACCTCCGGACCAGTTGAAGCGATTATTGTGGAACTAAAGTGTTAGTCTTTGAGTGCAAAGATAGAGGGGGTTGTGAAACAACATAAAGGCTATTTTGATATAATAAAATAATTATTCTAATGTTTATGTCAATAAAGTATGTTGTTCGAGAAAATTGGTACTTTTAAAAGAGTTATTTTATGCAACTGATGTATTGGATTGGCCAAGTCTTTAGTTTTCAATGTTTTGCTATTTGATATTGTTCGTAAATTATTATTTGTATGATGATAAAAAAATTGAGATATATGATTATAAAATATACCTCAAGCAGCCACGTAGTGGTTTAAATTTCTTTATGATAAATAGAGATTTGTAAATATTTTATTAAATACGATAATCAAATTAATTCCCAAAACAGTTAAATTATGATTTACAAGATTTTAATAAAAAGTTTTGTACCTCAAAGGGGAAAAAACGGATCACTTTGTTGTCCGTCTGCCCACTTGTCAACACCATTTTACTTGAGATTGCGTTGAGATATCAATCTGGAATTAAAATTAGATATTCAGGTATACAGTTCTTTGGAGCACAGAAATTAAGCTACTAATACAATGCAGACAAAAGATTTATGTACCGTTTATGCTTCATTTCAAATAAAAATCAATAAAAAACTATAGTGTACTTCCCGTACACCTACAGTTATTAAATTAAGGACGAAATAAGATCTTACAATACAAATAAAGACAAAAGAGAAAAAAAACATTACTTATATTAGTTCGTTTCATACTAAATAACTGTATATAAGTATGTGTAAACTTAAGTTTTTTAACTTTAGTATATTCGTATATTTCAAGCAGGCGTAGCCGTGTGCCGCTAGTATGTTATATTTTTGTAGTAAATAACAATTTATTAGACGATCCTAACAGCAAACAAGTACTTTTAAGGAAAAAGGTCAAAACTGTAAAAATATTTTGTGCGAGTCATGTATTAAAAATTTACGTACTTCGGAAAGTGACATAAAGTGGCAAAGTTTTAAAAACTATTTCTAAACACTTATAACCTCTTGAGATCTGGGCTCGAAAAAAAAGTGTAATTATATATTTTATGAGTTTTTTGAGTTCATTTGGGTTAAAATAAAACTCATAATTGTTTTGATTTTTTTTATTCAACTGGAAATTAAAAAAAACATGGTTACACATATGTGTACCTAAGATTCCAACTTTCCAAGCAATTATTTTTCAAAATACACAGGTACATATTACATTTTACGCACATGGTGCGGCACCGTGAGGAATATGTCGGATATCTACATTTAGACGCAAATTTTGCACCTATATAACGGGGTAGGTGCCCTACATTGCCAGCCTAACTTCTGGTGTTGGTTGTCTGACGATCGGCCGGTTTTTCTTTGCAGGAGGTCCAGCATAGTTATCTTTTTCAGTATAGCTGGGGTTGGGTATACCTGTATAGCTAGAGTCGCGGCTGGGTCTTGAGGTAGTGCCAGGAGTAATGAATCACATCGCCCACCACCATATTTCATCATCGCCTTCCCTAAATTGATCCTATATTGCAATAATCCTAGCTTATCCTTTGTTTGAATATTTTCATTCTTCCAGGAGCGTGCAGCAGCTATCTACAACCGTACTACCTACACATTTAGAGAGCACTGTAACTGTCTTTTCACTTAAGAATACATATATTTTCATCGCTTCTTACTTTTTCATCTCATTCACCTCTTGCTAACTGCTTGTCTGTCTTCAAATTGCTCTTAACTGGTCCAATTCTATTCGTCACAGCCGTCCCCGTCAGATAGATCTCTTTATCGCTTTGATTTAAGTGCTCAGCTAGTTTCAAGCTCGTGAAAAAGCGATCAGCGTACAGAACTCATTTTTTGTAAATTATACAGCAAAGAGTTTGTACTATATCGGCACCCAATCCAAGATTTCGCATAAGTTCTTGGGGTATAGTATCTTTACCAACATAAATTTCGAAAGCTAGGCCATCCCAAACAGCCAACACAAAGTTTTTGAGGCCAAGTGGGGTAGGCTTAGATGGCACGTATTGTCGGTAATTGCATCACCCGGAAAATGGGACCATTTGCTCCTCTATTGACATGTGTTTTGAGCGTGGTAATTTATGACATTTGTCTAGGATAGAATCCATGAGAAAATACGACCTATTTTGACCTGATTTAAGATAACGTTTTTGCGAGGGATACAAATTGGTTCAGCTACTAAATCCCAAAAACCTTACCCTAGTTATTAAAAAAAAAGAGTATAGCACATTTATTTCAGAGGTGTCCTGGGATAGTAGTATATCATCCGCTATATCTCCTCGGGATAATATCTCCTTAGTACGCCAAAACATCCGTGATGAACTTTGAACCACTTCTTCCGTATGTTGTTGAGGCGGCCTCTCTTCGTGCTCTTCATCAGATTCCTCTAGCTGACAAATATTTTGAAGAAATTCTGAAGGCAAATATTCGTCCTCATCGTCATCCTCAGAGAAATCAAAATCACTTTCATTCAATAATCTTTCTATTTCTTCGTCATTCATTGCCGGAAACACCCATACATATATTGAAAAATTGTAATATAAGATACCGAGGTACACATATGTGTAACAGAAAAATATCATACAAATACTAGTACTAAAAACAAAAAAATCTTGTAACTTACCATCTTATACGTCAATCCAAATATTTGACAATAGAAATTCACCAGATGTACGCTAAAAACTTCGTTATTTAATTTTTTATAGATTTCTAAACAAAAAGAATGTGGCAAATTGAAAAAAATTTCGAAGTGAAAAATTCTAACGATAATTTTGAAAGGTTGATATTTGTGAAAACGCTATCTTTGGTTTTTTTTAAAAGTCTATACCTTTAGGAATACGCTTTAATACTGGGGGATGCTATTAGAAGTCGGTACATAACTGTTTTTCGCAATAAATAAAGGTAAACATATGTGTACTTGTAATCTAAAGAGGTTAAAGTAAAGGACATTTTGAAATAACTAGTAACTACCTTGCTTTAATATTGCTTTAAACATAAGCAAAACATCGAATGTTTACAAAATTTTCAATTATTTGACTATGAAAGTTTATTTGGCTCTGGTTAATAAAAAACACTCAAACATTTTTAACATATACGAGGATGAAGGTTCCATGTCTAAATAACACCAAAAAGTAAATTAATTTATTAAGATGCCCCTCTTAATTGCACGTAAATTACTAGCAACTAAACAACTTATCGAAAATACATAAGTTTACTTCACTTTTATAACAGTTGAGTTTTTTATAAAACATTTTATAACTGTCAAACGTTGGTAAGTATTTTAAATATGAGGAATACCTGAAATTTCTTAATCGGTATGTTTTAGCGGTATCAGCCACATTGTGCGTCGATTGAATGGATGGTGTTGGTGATGGTAAGACTGGCTGGCTATATTCATATCCTTGCATTAACATTTTAAGAACTGTTGTGACCTAGAAACTTGATATTTAGTAGCAAGGTAGACTATTATACACATGAAAACTGATAATTATTAATAATTACTATCAAGAAAGTTAAAAAAGTGAAATATGAAAATTACATCAAAAATACTTTAAATATATCATTCCATTTCTGTTTACACTGTTACAGACACTGGAATTTGAAGCTTATACTTAGATGTGTCTAGAATAGGTTTTTTACGTTTATAATTTAAAGCTTTAAACAAACTCAATAAGACGACTGATTATCTAAATTTATTCATTTGCCTTTCTCCTGCTATCAAGTCATCGAAAGATGTAATCCTTGCGCTCTAATTAAATATTAAAAGTTGGCTAAACTTGGTGGACTTTCAACATTATTTTTTTGGGATTATTTATGATACAAAACTCACAATTATAACATCAATATTTGAGTTTCTAACTCTCTATAGGACACAGAACACATATACCGAAAGGAAATGTTATAGGATTTAATGTTTATTAATTGGGGTTTATTATATTGAGTTGTACCGCCATCTAGTGATAAATAATAATTTTCTTCAAAAGGAGAAATAAAAGAAGAGTAGTTTTGGTTTAGAGGCTATATATTACATAATATATGTGGTTATACTAAAATATATAAAATATCGTAATTGTGCGTAAAAGCAGTAAATAAAATAAATAGTCATGTTACAGCTATGCTGTTATATAACCTATATTATATATATGAAATTAATTATTTTTAACAACTTATGTTGTGGAATGAAAAATATGTAATATTTAAAAAAAGGCCTATCAATACAAAAATATATTTCCGTATATAAGTAACTTACCTATTACAAAAAGTAATTAAAAGACAGAAATGGCAACACAATGTAGAAGTCATAATTATAAAATTTTTTATAAGAAAATTAATGTCAACAGATCGCTGTCAAAATTGCGTGGTCGGTGACTGATGTAATAGTGTTCACTGACTGTAGCGGTATGTCTATGCATGATGCACAATTCTAAAGTAATCTTTCTTATTATTTCTGGACATGCGATCTTTAGTGATATTTACAAATTTAGTAATCTAATTGTGTTCAAACGCTGTCCATAAATTTACTGTGACGTCAATAAACGTGCAATGGGCTCATGACTCTTCGAATTGAATAACGCAGTTTCTTAAATTTTATATTAACAATGGCAGGATCCACTTTACCTGAAAGAGTGGCACAAATGTACTATACGTACGGCCTGTTTTGCTCATCATATCCCGGACTTGCAATAACATTAGGACTCTCAGTTATATTGTTATGTTGGTTAGTGTTGTTTGATAAGATTTTATTCTAAGTAAAAACAATTACACAATCAATAATTTCTACTCACTTTTGTTGAAGAGAACTAAATGATTTATTATATTATATATGAGCAGTTTTCATAAGTTTAATGCATTAATTTACAGCTATCCATTACTCAATGTGCCGCTGCCAGGAAATATACCAACTGTAGTAAATATACACATGAATAATGGAAATCCTAAAACATTAGATTGTGGTTTAAAAACCTGCCCTCCGAAAGGTTTGAAAATTGTTTGAGTATTGTTAAAAGTTACTTCATTCTAATAAGAAAAGAGTATGACTTATTATATTAAACATAAAAATACAGTATTCTTTTTGTTAATAACATAACAATTATGCTATATTTCTACATCAATCTTTTAATTTGGCAATATATTTAAAAATAGTTTAAGTTCTTATACTTTTTTGTTATCTAAATACTTGAGTTTTTTATAAGAAATAACTTTAAAATATTATGTATTTTAATTGTAAATGTTCTTAAACTAAATATTAATTGTTTTAGGTTCTAGATTTGAATTTGAACAATTGTATAATGAAACACAGAAACTTCCTTATATTTGGGTGAAAGACAAACCCTTATTATATATTCATCAAATAATTATGAGAATAGGTAAGCACAAAAAGTGAAATAAGTAATATAAAGTAAAGTTAAAAAAACTTAAATTATGGTAAAAACATCTTACTGAGGTAGATGCTTGAGGTGAGAATCTCAATCATTGCTTATTTTCAGTTATGTCACTTAAAATAAATAAGTCTACTTTAGATAAATAAGTTTAAAGTGTCTTTTTCTTATTTAGTAAGACAAATCATCTCATAAGGTGCACAAAACAAAATACACTGAAAATTAAGCAGAACTTGACTTGAAACTGAGTGCTCACTGCATACTCTGCTATTTTCTTACTTTAATAGTATATTGGATGCATTAACATTTGTGTTTTTATTATCTATTCTGTTCTCATGAAATACTGGACATATGTCTTTCTAATAGCATGCTACTGAGCTTAATCTTCAGCTTTTTGTACTTTATTTTATCAGCCCACCTAGTGTGTGTCCCCCCTGCTCTATGGGTTAACAACATTATATATCCTATATTATACTGTAGGTTGTATTTTTTATTTTGTATTTCATTACTTCTTAATATTCCTATAGGTGTCTCGCCATGGAATAATAATTTAAAAATGTGGGATGCCTTTCGTGCTCCCTTACAAGAAGTCTTTCGATTGCTAGAGACAGTTCGAAATCATGAAGATCCTGAAACGTGAGTATTAAGATAATAATGTAAAATTTATATAAAAAAAATCTAGTTTCGCCATCATGAAATTTTTTAACTTGTTATTCTATGTAATTGCTACTTTAAAATAATATGAAATTAAAATGGTTGCTCCTATTTATTTCTCCAGAAAAAAATCCCCGATTTTGTGCTTTGGTTTTATACTATTTTTTACTATGCAATTATATAAAGCTTAATGCGAATGTTTTCAATCAATCAATTTTTGTGTATGTGCCATTAACTATGATATTTATAATTACTATTAGTTGTTGCCAAAGCCTAAATTTGTAACAAAAACGAAAATATTATAGATTTATGAAGTGGTGTTATATTGTTTCTTTATGTATCAGTCAAGTTCCTAAAAATAAAAGTGGCCTAGAGAAAGTATTTCTTTCTATAAGGTTTCAGGTGTAACCTAGTACTTAGAAAACAATAAATTGAGAATATCACTACTTTTCTGTAGTTTTGTATTTAATATATTAGTAAATAATTTATTTTTTATAACTCCCAACCACTACATATGTATGTATGTTTTAGCAAATTTAATCACCATTTTAAACTGACAGAGCTGTCTGAAAGTTGTGAAAGAATATTTTATAAAAATATATTATATTATGAGTATTGGTGTCTATTATAACATTTATCGAGTGTTCAAATGTGCTTAAGTAACATTATATTATGTGATTAATTTCCAATCGATTTTGTAAACAATACGGCGATAGCGATAATTAATAACAAGAAAAGATAACAAATTACTCTGCGAATGTGAGGTGTAAATACTTTGTATTAGTAATATTTGGATACAGTGCTAAATTATGCTATTGCGAGATTCTTAACAATACAAATTAATAATGAAATCTATATAATAAATTAATATGATATGAGGTCGATGTATGGATTCAATCCTTACTCAGGAAAATGATAATATTTAAATTATTTTGTCTTACCCACTCTTTGAGCTTAACCCGCTGTGCGTGAAAAAGCGATATCTGCAAATAAATGAATATTGTCTTAATATGGTACAAAAATTCTATTAAGTATAAAATATAAAAAAATATTTATAAGAACTGACAATACTTTAAAACTAATAACATATGTAATTACCATAACTGTGTCATATTATTGTATTACAAAATATTTATTTCAAAATTATGTTGACAAATGTAAATTTTCTAGTATACTTAAGATTTTTAGCAATATTAAAATGTATAAATGGCATAAGACTTTTAATGTATTGTTAACAGAAAAAAAACTTTATTGGAGCACTGTTATCAAATCGAAGGAATCAAGCGACGTAACAGTAAAGCTAGTCTAGAACGAGTCTTGCCAGAATATAGCTGCCTCCTTTTATCTCCGGCTAATCTGTGGCAACAGAGCCTGCAATCGTTCTCGCTAGATGCTAATATTGTTAATACAATTTATACTTATCAGGTAAGGTACATTTAAGATTTTTTTAATAAGGAGCCATGCATCATTTTGTGTGACGTTTCATATTTAGCAATTTTACCTAGTATTTATTAATATAAAAGAGTAATATACAAATAATTTTGTTCATACAAATTTTGTGTTCTCCTCTTGTCACACAATATTACACATCTTTGACTTCTCGTTCCCCCTTTACGTGACATCTTTTATTTTAGAAGTGAATTGATACTTTACTGTACATACATTATTATTTATTATTACAGAGTCTACAAAAGGGTAAAGCGTCGATAGCGGAAATGGCTTTCGGTATGCATATGCGTGACGCGGGCGTCAAGCGGTACCCACTAAGAGCTCGACCACGCGTTCTACAATACGCTATCACCATATTCTATGAACATGCAGATCAAAAGTAAATATAGAACCTATTTACCAATATAGACAATTTTATTTAAATAATTTAATATTGTAATTTAATAATAAGTTTTGTTTTTTTTGTGAACATGTTTTTCTATTACCTTACTTATTTCATCACTAAACATTTTATTGATCTATTACAGATTTGTAAATTCACTATCAGAGAAACTCAGAGAAATGTATCCATTGTATCAAGACACACCACAAGCTCATCCCGGTGAATCGACGCTAATATATTATCCAGGCCATTTCAACTATCATGAGCTAGTACCACTCTTATTTACATTCGTGGGAATTTTTCTTTATGTATATTTTTCCGTAAGAAAAATTGAATTTATCAAATCCAAACTCGGCCTCGCTGCCTGCGCCGTGCTGACTATAGCGGGCAGTTTGTCAATGTCTATGGGAATTTGTTTTTATTTCGGATTTTCGTTGAGCTTACAGGGAAAAGAAATATTCCCTTACCTCGTTATTATCGTCGGCCTAGAGAATGTACTAGTTTTAACTAAAAGCGTCACGTCAACAGATTCTAGATTAGATGTAAAAATACGACTCGCCCAAGGGCTAAGTAAAGAAGGGTGGTCAATAACAAAGAATCTATTAACAGAAATGACCATACTCACCGTCAGTTTTTTTACGTTTGTACCATTCATACAGGAATTTTCAATATTCATGATGGTAAGCCTACTTTCTGATTATTTCATGCAAATGGTGTCATTTGCTACGATTCTAGGCGTAGATGTGCGACGCATGGAGTTCTATCCAGAGCAAAACTCCAAATTACATTTAAAAGAGTATTTCAATGGAAATAACGCTCTTAATTGGCGATACAACAAAATATATCCTGAAGAAAATAATATATCGCCACAAAGGATGACTAAGTCGAAATCGCATCCTCGTTTGAACGGCTTAGCACAGAACAGTCCGACCGATGTAGTAGCCAAGAGGAACGCTAGTCCTGGAAGCCAAGATAGGGTGCCAAAGAGAATAAGATTGGTTAACATGTGGGCCAGAACTCGCTTTTTCCAACGGGCCTTCATGGTATGGATGCTTGTTTGGATATCAATGATTGTTTATAATTCAGGAATTGTGGATTATTTTATTGGAACAATAGAGAAATCCGATAACAATACAGAACGACGCGCAAATTTGAATGATAGAAACGATACGAATCACCAAGTGTACATGATTTTCAATAGCAGTGGACGACATCCGCTTGTGTTCTCTCCTTTACTGGAAACTACCGAAAATGATAAAACCAACACTATTGATGCTAATGATACAATTATCTTAAAACATTCATCACATTATGGTCCGTTTACTAGGTAAGCTCATAAATTTATATGTTTCCTTTTATTTATATACAGAGTATTTTTGTCAGCACCACTTTAAATGAAACCACAGTTTCCCAAAAATGAAAAAGAGATTTCTTTAAACAAAATAAAATTATCGTTGTTATATAAAACGCCAATTGTCAAGAATAAACCTATCAAAGGGAAACCGCCGCATACGCCTGTTTAGTTTTTACGTTATTGGTATTTTTGCGTAACTGCGTCGCGACTGTTTTTTTATTTAAAACTTTTATTAGTAGTTAAAACATTTGAAACAGCTTAGCCATGCTTTAGATTCAATTTGTGTCATAATGTTTGCAAATACATAATCAAAAGAAGTACGGATTCACAGACCATAGGCGATGACGTATTTTAATTTTTCTATATTCCCAGGGCTGGAAGCTTTTGACATATTTATTTACAACAGCACGAATTTTATCAGGTCTTAATAGGCTCAGTCTCTTTGGCACTCCAAATTGACCTTTACTTCTACCTTCACTCCAGTATCGCGTATCTACAAAAGTTTAAAAGACGATGTTGGGCCTCATTTCATTCTTTTATGCCATTTTTATGCCAAGGTAAACTTGGTAGGTTTTTATCTGAAATTGGATGATCTGTTTTCTTTACTTTTGTTAACAAAATTTGCTTAACCTAAAATAGTGTGGATGTTGCCATAATATTTTCGTAAAAACTCATATTTTTCAAGACAAAAAGCAATATGCGTCTAAACTGTTGAAGTATCTTGATTAATTTCTAGATATGGGCTTAAAATATGTTCTGTTCCCGTAAAATGAGCGGTCGTTATCCAGTGGTACAAACTTGCGACTGTAAACGCGACGGTTGTATGATTTCCACTCTGGAAAATGAAATATTTAATATTTTCACATTCTCGCTCTGGTAACGAAGTGATGCGCGGCGTTTAGTTCCACCACTCACACGCATTGCTCAAGAATTCGGAGGAAAGTCTGGAACGACTTACACCAGGTTTGGTTAGGTTCCTATTTTTTCTCTGCTATGTGCTGAAGTTATAAAAAATATGTATGTATAGTGTATGTATGTCTATTCAGTTTTTATTTAGTAATTACATTTTAGAGTAGGTAGCATCTTGAGTATTTTTTTAAATTTTATCTAACCATTCTTTGATGTACATATTTAGAGGTTTTCTATTAAAACCGTGTTTGCTTGGCTGGCCTCGGTTAAAGAAAAAAAAAGAAAATCGAAAAGTTAAACATTAAATCCTTGCAAATTATTAATATGTTTAATAATTAATATAGTCGTTAATATAACTTTGGATAAGAATGAATTTGTAAATTTGATATCTAATATTTATAGTGTATTAATAATTATTACTTTAAATATTGATAATAATAATTATCAATATATACGATGAATAATTATAAATAGAACGAATATCGATAGCTGTTTTTATCTTTACTTTTTAAGTATTTTATCGTCACGCTGTATCCTGCACACACCAGCGTAAGGACAATATTTGAATCTATTTCTGTGAGACTTCTATTCCGCACTTCCCGCCGAATTCTAGAGGCATTTTTTCATTCATTCGTTTTGACTGGCGGAACTGAACGCAGACATTTCGTTTCCTCGAGCCTCGAGCAAGTATATCGTTTCCTCCAGCGGGATTCGTATCCCCAATGTCACGTTTATGTGTCGCACGCTTGTACCACTGCGCCACGAGTGCCTTCTACCTTTTAGTTTTTATTTCAATACGTGTATATTTAAAAAAAATCACTTTATTCTCAAGGAATTGAAGAAATATAAATGATCGATTACTGTTGGATGTTGACGTCAGATTAACGTCATGATTGCTTTGCAGTTGGGTCGTTCGCTACGTGGAAACAATTTTGCAATTATAAGTGGCGTAGCAATTGAGGATGATTGGTTAAACACGTAACGATCTCAATATAGATATGTTGGGCTCTTAAGAATTATCTTTAGATCACTAACCCTTAGGCCCTATCTGTATATTATGATCAAGAAAATATAGTAAATTAAATGCTCCATACTATATCAGCTTCACGCTGTATCCCGCACACGGCAGGGTAGGCAGAGGGAAACTAGTGT
>DWAO01000104.1:0-35126 GCA_018230605.1 Heliconius congener | reverse complement strand
GTGGCTTTATGCCACTGCGTTTCGCATCAGGTAATGCCGGGCCCCGGCGCCCAACGCACCTGTAGCTGCTCTGGGGTTGCACGGGGCCGTGGGCGGCGCTAATCACTTACCATTAGGTGACCTGAACGCTCGTTTGCCGTGTCTTTTCGATAAAAAAAAAAAAGAAGAAATTTTTAAAAATCATTGTTTTGGGTTTTTTTTACAATGATAAATGCCCCCAATAATAAAAAAAAACTATTATATTGCAGCTAGCCGAGGAGTTACTTAAAAAAGAAACATTAAACTATAAAGATGTAGAAGCTATATTAGGGCCACCGCCATATCCTGGTAAAAAGTTTATAGATCCCGTGGAGTTTGAGACGGATTTGAGGACTATGGAGAATGCCGCAACTCCTGATGACTCTGGAACTGCTGGCGCCCCTTCGGCCAAGCCCGAACCTGGCCTTTAAATGTAATATAGTACATACAAACACGTATATGAAAATATAATATAGAATCAGTTGTTAACGCTTGGTTTTATTTTTATACCTTTAAATATAATCTTTAAGTCGCCCTATTTTTGAAACTTTGCGCGTTGAGCGTGGTAATTCAACGACACGCTTTTTCTTGGTACTAGAAGAAATGAAAATAATCTATTTCCCTGAGTGGGAATCGAACCCACGATCGACGCTGCGAACCTGGGGTCATTTATGTTGTAATTATTATTTTTATATTTATTATATTACAGTTATATAGTATAAGTTGCAAATAAATTAGTATGTTTGAGCATTGCGAATGAATCGTTACTTTAATTTGTATAGCATTTGAATTGGTTATAAATAAAAAAAAATTGGACATGTTTTTCTACACTAACAATATATTTTTTACTTTTTCAATAATTTAATTTATCTCTCTCCTACACCCTGCTATGTGCGGAATACAACCTGAGTAAGAAAAATACTACTTTGAACTTACTCTCGTTATGCTTCAATATCACCACTTAGTTGCAGATGCTGTTTTGTAATTGAAATATATGTAATAATGAAGATGCTTCTTACACGACTATACTAACAAGATTAATACTTAGCTGCAAAATTTGCTACTTTCTGATTTTAGCGAATTCAAATATTTTTCTCTCCAACTTTGCATGACCTGCTTTGCGATAAACTTTTTATAGTATACATTTATTTTACACGTTTTTTTTTAAATTTATTATATTGATATGATTATATTTAACTAAAATTATTATGATTTTATTATGATATTTTTTGGTTTTAATAGATTTTTTCATAGTAAACCAGCTAAAGTGTTATGCTAAGGAGAGTATAGGGACGTTAAGGGAAATGTGCGATAAAATACCCGGCAAGCGCGAGTCGGGTTCGCCACCGAGGGTTCCGTACATAAATTGGAGATCTCAAGCTTTTTCTGAAGTTCAAGCTTAGCTTAGCCAGAGGCTTTCCATCTGATACCTCACTTGAACTGGCTTTAATTTCAAATTTTGCCCCCTTTAAAGGATTTAACCAAAAATGTATAATTTTCAATTTTTTTCCAGAACTAATACTACCTGTAGATGATGATGATGATGATGAGAAATACGCGTTTTTTGCGGTATATACGACCATATATTTTTTTTAAGTAAATGTAGAAATAGATATTTCTTTCATGGGGCTGCAGATCTGAGTTTATAGTTTGAATTTCAACATGATGTCTCCAAACATTCCAGAGATAAAAGCCCTTGACTGACAGACAGACGGATAGACAGACTTATTGAAAGTCAGATTTTTTTCTTAAAAGATAAGGAACCCTAAAAATAAACAAAAATATTTATGTATCAAAACTAATTACAACACTTTGATTGTTAATAAGTTACAATTTAGTAAAGAATTTGCCGTATTTTAATATTATGAAATCTTTGTGAAAATACCATTTTGCCCCGGGGTAGGGGCAGTGTGGGGTACCATATTAGTACTAGTAGCGGATTGGATTTCCTCTTTATTTTCATTGCACACGGTGGTGTTCCCGAGGTATGCATAGATGAAAAATCAGTCAATGCTCTGAAAATTTAAAATAAGTATTATTATTCGCCTACATAATGTATCCTCGTCTACGTTTTCAACGTGAAAGTGAGCTTCTTAAAAGTCCTTACTTTCTCTGAGCTTTTATTTAACCGCTTTATATATTTGCTATATAGTTCTTCTAAGTCTTTTTTATGGGGGGACTGAAGTTAAAACACTACTCCATTATGAACATGGACACATATTTTGTCTGTATTATTAAGTATTTTTGACGGAAATGGATTGAGGGACACTTAAAAAGAATAATAAAAAGCAAAATTTGTTTTTATTTATTGTCTGTCTGTGTGTATGATCACGCTAATCTCTGAAACTACTAAACCGATTTAATTAATACTTCAATTGCTTTTTTTATAACTCAGCATAACATTTAAAGTTTGTTTCATCAGAATCAGTTCATTAAAAAAAGTTATCGTCATTTGAATGAACTCAAAGCATTAGTTTGCCTGCGAATATTATATAGTAACCTATATCTGTACTTATACTTATAATAAATGTATAATTGTTTGTAATAAATCTGTATTTTTAACTGTATAATATCATGGATACTCGTTTTCGATTAATATAATTATATATTAAGTGAAATTGATTTTTTTAACTATCTGAACAGTTACAGTTTAACTTTAAGCCCAATAGATGACGCTGTGCATAGAACATCATTTTCTGGTAAGGTTCTTAGCTAAAGAATGACATTCGAAACATCTTGGTTATACGACTATTGAAAAAAATATATATTTTCAAAACACATATTGTTCACAGTACAAATCAATGAATTAAACAAAATTGAATTGTTGGTGAAGGTTGCTTTCATAACTTATGACAAATAAGTTTTAAGTCGTAATTAATTCAACACAGGAGATGACAAAGATAAAGAACGACTTGTTCTTCAAAGAAATATCAAGTAAATGTATAGATTCTTCGGTTCGTTCGTTTGAAATAAATCTTTATAAAAATACCTAAAAACATCCTTTCTACGTGTACAATGTAATAACTACATATTTACCAATTGTACATTTATCTAATAAATTAATTTAAAAACTGTACAGGAGTTAATATGCAATCATTGCAGTTATTTTACGAAGAATATTATGAATCCTTCAAATCAATAATTTAACATTTAAGGGAGTTTTAGCCTGTAAATTAAATTATTCACTAACATCAGCACATTTAGCACAGTTCTAAAATTATGATAAGACGTATATAACATAGGTAAAAAGATAATAATGTTACAAAAATATATTCGTATAATAAATAATTAGCTTTATGGATATTTTTATAAATATCAATATTGGTCGCATTTTTTACACTCGTTACTTCAAATATTTTTTATCTAAATTATGCAGATATTGCACGCTCAACCCGTGCGTTCTAGCTATTCATAAAGAAAATTTATGAATAGCTAGTGATTTTCGTCGTTACAAAGAATATACAACAACAAAAAAATCTGTGATAATCAAGTTACATTCTTTTCTATTTGTTTTCATAGTCACACGAATTAGATGAATAGATGGCGGAAAGTTTCCACTCAGGAACACTTGGAGATATTGAGTTGAAATTTAAACCACATGTTCAGATCAACGTTCCTATTTCGTGAATAAAATGTATTTCTTCATTTACTAAAAAAAACGCGTATTTTGACACAGATAGTACTAGTTCATCTACAGAAAAAATCTGAAAACTATACATTTATGGTTAAATTTTAAAAATAATAGCCACAAAATGGGGAAAAAATTGGTATTAAGGCCGCTAGTTTAAGTGAGGTATTAGATGAAAGGGCTCTGGCTAAGCTTATCTCGAATTTCAGAAAAGGCTCGATACCTCCAATTTTTGAACCCTTGCTGGGCGGGACCGACTCGCGCTTCACCGGTTTTTTTTTACTTTTTCATATCGGAGGAATCATAAATAAAACACAATTAAGAGAAACAATTTTATTCACAATCAAGACGATAAGACACGGAGTAAACACCGATTGTCGAAAAATTTTATATAATTATATAAGTGGGTATATCAAGAAGGTACATATTAACATTAACATTACACTAAAAATATACAAACGTGTACAATAGATAAAGGGAGAAGTCCTATTGAGAGGCTACTTGAATAGTACGTATCAAACAAATAGCAGTCTTTGAATGTAAAACATTACAAGTCAACCCTTGTACATCATCACCCATATATTATATATAGATAATAAAATCCTGTTACAAAAATTTAAATTCGAAAGTATGTGAGTATAAGTATTAGCCTGTCCTCCATATGAATTGGAGGACTTAAATAATACTAAAGATGTAATAAATAAATTGAACATAGAAAAACGAAACAAAATTTAAAGATAATAAATGTAAAAAGAAATGAAACAAAAAAATAAGAAAAAAAAAATACATTTATTTTTTATAAATAAACGTAAGTACGACTTGATATCAAGTGCTTACAATAAACTTCCCGGACAAAGTGTCATTTATCGCGCATATAATCTTTCGCGATTTGTCCACAAGGACTACGACTTCACCCAGCTACTTTACACACTTAAATATAATACTGCACACTGCTTTTTAAGGCCTGGTCTACACAGCAGTTTATCTAGTTTTTTTGTCATAAAAAAATCGACACGCTGTTGGTCACCTTTATACGTACAGGCTAAAGAGAAGCTTAGTAAATAAGGAGTTTTTGTAAAAACTTGATGAACTGACGTGAGTACAGGCTTTTACTTATAATGAATTGAATATAATGCACGTTCCATTGAGCGATTTTAATAGTTAAACTAAAATATATTGCCAGATAGCGATTTTTGTTTTTTTTTTTAAATCGACTAGAAGTATTTCTTTTTATAAGTAGGGGAAAAATAATGCACATTGAATTAAATTATATATTGTATATGTAATTACTGTTTTTTTGTATTTATTCATAAAGGCTTCCAAACCACTCGATTACTTAATCGAGTTGCAAAAAGAGCAAGTACCAAAATAAATGTCTGCATTACGCCTTAGGAGCATATTTATAAATCGCTCTCAATTTTGAGATTGATCTTGAGATGCCGTTTTCATTTATAGATATATAACATGCCTTAGTGTACAAGCAAGCATGAAATATCCATTTCAATATGATTTATCTACAGCACGGAGCGAATTGTTAATTTGACAAGCATACGACGTCTCTACATATGTATGTACTCGTATGTATATGTTGGAAAAAAATGTTACCGTATTCCCGTTAATGTTAAGTGTAAAAGTCGATTACGAAATTCTATTTTAAATTCTTGCAAAATAGAAAGCAATATCTTTTTTTTTTAGTTTTTAATTTAAATATATTAATAAATAAGGGTAATTTTTTGAAACATCAACTATATTCCTTAAATTAATTTAAGAATTTCAAAATTCAAACGATTAACTTAGTAGAATAATACATTTATATTATTTTAGATTTATTAAGAGTAATAAATATTCTTAACATTTTTAGTGTTATTCCACACTTAGGAAAGAAAAATACTTACGGCGCGGATTCGAGTCCCGCTACGTTCAAATATTTATACGGCTTATAAATAAGTAGTAATAAATATTTTAATTATAATTTATTGAATGTACAGTTGTATACTTTCAAAAATATATGTTTTTAATTATTTAATAATCAAATACTAGTTTTAATGTAATAAATATGGCAACTGTAGTTTCATATGCATTTTTGATGCAACACTTATACAATTGCTGACTGCAGATCGCTAAATGGAACGCACCGTAGACTAATACTATATTTAATTTAGTATCTACGCTTCCAAGCGTATTATCATGAGATAAAACCTTAAAATAAAATAATAAAAATTAATTGCCTCTCAAATGTTTGTGCTACTGTAAGAGAACACAAAACTCTTATTAAAATTATTATTCTATTAAAAACTATGGTGCTGAAGGCTTCAGTGAAATGAGAACTTCTCACGCCACTGAAACGCTTCATATAAAATAGTAAAATACTCAATAAAATTTCATTGAAAAATATTCCATCCGACAGCGAAAAACAAAGTGAAGAATAGAACAGTTTTTATTTATTATTTTAAAAGAAGAAAAATAAATATATAATTTGTACGTTATATAAATGTCATGGAATATCATAGCGTCATAGTTCGATTGTAAGTGAGAATGATCATTTATCGTCACGGTAAGAAATGAGTTGTTTTCGTTTTGATACTTTTCGTACAATCGATCTATAAATATAAACATTATAACGATTTCGAAGAAGCGAATAAGGTATTATTTGCATCCTTAGTTAATATTAGGAGCAGCGGGTTTGCATACTGATGTCTGATTCTTCAGTTTATTGTAACATTTGTTTACAATATCCATACATATATATTTAAAAAATATTATACAATTATTAATGCAATTTAAATTCGGTATAATGTATAATTAGAAGAACTGTAAAGGTAGAAGCTATACGTCAAACATGTAATTGTCACAAGGGTTGAAAGCTAGCTAGAAACAACATTAAACATTAGATGATACAAAGATAAAATACAGTAAAACATCTATAACGATAGTAAATACATTTAAAGAATATTATTTTTTACCGACATATAGGATTTATTATATTGGACCCGATTTTAGAATATATTAGTAGCTTCAGAAATTAAAGGAGCTTCGGTACGTTACAAGTATTACAATATTGAGTAAGAATATGAGAAAGAAGTAGAAAAATCCAAAATCGGGTGTATTTCTAGAGTTAAGTGGGTAAGATTTGCAACGACACGATCTACGACAACATTCATTCGTAATTGCTATCGGACTTTATACTGGGGTCATAAAGGACATTGGGGACATGTCATTCAAAAAAACATCAATGTTTCACTACACTCATTTTACATGTAAGTATATAGACAACAACGATTAGTGCCTGATTCTAAAATATTCACAACACATTTTGTATCGTTGAGATTTTGAACGTAGTATAGGTGCTAGGTATGTATGTATACTCTTTATTCTATTTTTTATAGAAACCATTACAATTAAAGGTGAAAAGTGAAAGAAATGTTTCATAATTCTTATTAGATACATACATATATCAAGAAAAGCGTGGTCAAGTGAAACGCAAATTTGTTTCATAAAATGGACGCAACCTAAAACTAAAATACTAAATAATATTAAATTTAGATCACTTATAATACACAAATAAATTATACAGTTGAACATTGAGCATTTTGTCTCTCTAGAGGCTAAATTAAATATTATTTACAGGATAAAAAGTCACTTGCGAATTTTCCTTCCGGTAACAAGCTGGCTGTCGGGCAGATTGACTTTCAGCGTATATTGAAAGTAGCCCATCGTACATTGTATATTTATATACTAAAATTAAATAATTACAAGACAAGATAATCTATCAGTAATATATAGAATTAAATGACTTATTTGTGCTTCATTTAAACCAAGGCACTATAAGAAAATATAAACGTGCACATTGTGCTTTATTTGTGACGATATTTTTTATAAGATTACTAATATAGTGACGTAGTAATTGATTAGGACTCGAGCCGTTTAAGATTTGGATTGTAAATGAAGCGCAACGATAAACGCGAGGAGAACTGGTTAAATACATAAAATATAAAAAAAATTGTACAATGTATTTCATTATTTTTAACAACATTTAAAAGACATTCCGTATGTGGTACAGTAAATACCTATTGCAACACACATAACCCTATTTTTTTTCCATATATAATGTACGCTATAAATATTTTATAACGAGTAAACATGATGATGGACATTTTTTTTTTGGATTTGTATATTAAATTTTATAACAAATAATTTAATTACATATTACATTAATTAATCTTTTAAATATTTCCACTGAGCAAGGCAGGCAGTCCATTCTCTCTCCCCAATTACCTTTCAAACCGATGCGACCAATTTCAGACCCACTTTTAGTCCATTTTAATTTCCAATTAAATTTTATTGGAAATATATTTTACTCTACTTTTTAAAAAACGTATAAGACAATGAGGTAGCGTAATTTGAACCCCTTCCTCTTGGAAACCGTCCAAGATGCGCGGGACCATATTCCGCTACGTTATAATCTTTGTACGTTTTCTAATAAATATTTTTCTTTCCCAAGTGTGGAATAGCATTTTAAAAATTATAAAAATATACCTAAATCAAATTCGATCCTTCTCATAAGTATCCTTTCTAACAAATGCTCTACTCAGAGGAAATTTACCTCTAAATATATAATATGATCAATATACTGCTACAATTATAAAATTACTTGTGACTTTGTGTCTAATACTTTTAATATAATATAATTAATATGTAATGACAATAAAATTATTTCATTAACAAATGGTACCCCAGTATATACGTTAGCTCACTGATACTGAACTTGTTCTTATAGGTATAATACATACAACGGGTTTCCGTTAAAATATGACCCCAGTTGAAATGAAATAATCAGATTTTTTTTTGTATTTTGTAATATATTTACAGTAGGTACTTACAGGAGACATAATATTTAAAGCCAAATAATATAATGACTGGATGTGTTTATAGATATGTTTAAACTACAAATATAAAGACATTTCAATTTAGATATTTAAGTGGGTAATACTGAATAAGACGTACAATAGAACTTTAGCGTCCCGAAATCGACGAGGCGCGACTAATTAATAGTAAGTTTACACGTTCGGCAATCCTCGGTGTCCAACGCAAGCGTGTGAACGAGATGTTTGGATTGTCGCCCATCCAAACTAGTATTCGTTTTTGAACATACTTCAAAGGTAGCTTTGCGGCAAGTGCTTGTGACGTTGACGCATGTTCAGTCTCTCTCATGAGTTCGAGCCGAACGAACTTGTTTTGCTGTGCAATATTATAATAATTTACAACCAAATAAATAGTATAATAGAGTTCCACTTTTTTATAGAAGCCAAGTAATGAAACATAATAATTTATATGGATAGAAAATGAGCTATAATATACAAAACATTATTCTTATTATATATTACTTCCTTGTCAATTCACAATAAATAAAGATTCCAAGATTCAAAATCTTATGTATGCATTAAAATTTAAAAATTTAGTTCAATTTGCAAATTAATTTTGTTTTATATATTTAAGAAAAGTAAATCTACTACTTTCATTCCTGTTTTAGTAAAGTGCAACTAAAATTGGTTGATTCTCTGCCGAACGTTTTGCTTCTTTTGCTTTTTTTATAATATGAAAATATGTTAAATCAGAATATGCCTTTAGTGAAAAAGAGCTGAAATAATTTAGACACCTACGTCTGCCATGCTTGCCTGTCGGAAATATACTGACGCACTCGGAAGCGTGTAAATGGCATTCAAGCGTTTTGTAAAGATTTAGCTTGTGAACGCTCGCCGCTGCTTAACAAGCGTGTAAGCGTAACATATAATCTTAAGAAGAAGGACTTAGAATTATGACTATAATTTTATCTAACAAGTTACTTACAAGTTATTGATTAATTATGAGACTCTTCTCCATTAACAAAAAATATTTGTATAGTATTTTTCCCTCTATATATTGTTTAATATTTAGCAAATAAAGTCCAAGCATACACACCTATAAATGAACATAATTCCTTAAAATATTAACAAAGTTTTAAATAATTTGTACTAAAACGTTAAAAGAACGATGTTATAACAAAGATGGAGTCGTTGTTGGGAGACCTGCTCGGTAACCAAGGACGACAGCACTAGCGCCTATCAGTTGGGACGTTAACAATAACTATTTATTTATATAAATAAAAATTATGTTGACATGATAATTCATGTTGCATACAATATGTTGCATACACGCCTTAACATTATAGGAAAATGTTATCTGTGTTTGTGGGTCAGAGATAATTTGTCATGTATGCTTAATCTTGGCTAGGGCTGGATATTAAGCGCGTAATGCTGCTTAGTTGATTTCCGAATCCATTTTGTTAATAAGACGAAATACCTGAAAGAAAGTTTTAAATTACTACGATTTGTCTTTCTCATAATGCAAAAGCAAATCTAAAAGCCAAACATTTTATAAAAAATAGTGTCACATGCCCTAATATAAAAACCATCAGTGTCATTCGAAAAAAAAAACAAATTAATGATAAAATCAAAATAACAAAATAAGAACTACTGTTAGTTAAATTATATAGAAGAAAACATGCATAAATCATTCCAACAATGTTAAAAGTAAAAGCAGCACCGTTTAAGGCAAAATGTAAAAATAAATATTAGAAACAAATAAAAACATCGATTTAGCACCTGTAATCACCTCAACGGGCAGCGAGCTCCGGCGCGGCAGCAGCTGCGCGCGTTCTTGCACGGTGCTGGTCTTTGAGAACCACTGCTGGCACGAGACCAGAGGGCCCTGTTTCCTGCGCGCGCCGTTCACGCTGTGCCGCGCGACGGCGTGTGCAACCAGGCTCCTGAGCTCGCCGCCGGCCGCAGCACCGGGCGCCGGCGCTGAGCCCCGCCGCCGGCCCCAGCACTCTCGCCCGGTTAGAGTGCGACGCACTATTTTCGGTATCACATGCGGTGACGTCTCGCGTATCTTCTTCTCCTTTGGCGGTGCTGCTGGAATTTTCATATTAAAGTCAAGGAAATAATAATATTAATTGTATAAATATAATTTTTTATAATATTCTACAAATATAAATAAATATGAACAATATATTTAATTAATTAAGAACTTACCAAGTGCCAAAACGTCAGCCGGCATAGATTTCCTACGTTGTAAGAGTTGACCGGTGCATTGTAGTTGCACAGCTGTCAAATTGTCGCGTAACTGACTTCCAATTACAACTTGATCTCGCTGAGCATTAAGCTTCATCAACATAAAATCATCCATATTAAGAAAAGCAGAATATTCAGTTACGTCTACAGAAGCGTAATCGTATTCAGTCTTTTCACTCTTTCGGTCTTTTTTAAACAAATCGTGAACAGATTTATCAGTGGCTGGGTATATCGTGTCTTCATTGCTAGTGTACCTAGGGCGGGAGAGAGCGTGTGTTCGGGCGATAGAATCTAACGGTGGGAACGTTTGTTGTCGGATCAATTTCCAAGTGCCGCCTTCTTTAAGGACAGTATTGAGCCGTGTTGCTTGAATTGGGGTTGTAATCGAAGCTATTGTTGAATCCGGTAGAAGTTTTTCAGTGCTTAGAATTTTCCCCGCATCATCCTCTAATTCACATTGACCGCCAAGTTGAGAGTGGATAGAATGTTCACTACCCATTAATGTGGCGATTCCTCTACCGTGTAAATCACCTAAGAGAGAACTACGACCCTTCTCTTTATATTTAAATTTAGTGTCTTGAAAAACGTTTAGTGGCACGGAGAATCTGCGCAATTGTTCTTTAAAACCTAAAGGTTTTGTAGGATTTAGGGAACTCCTTCGCAACGGCAGCAACGGCTCTGAGCTGTCGGATATATTCGTTCCAGAACCAGTTTCAATTTCATCATAAATAATGTCTGCGTCAGATACCTCAGTTTTAGTTTCTTCTGCCAACTCTTGAGCAACGAGCATTTCCCATTTGCTTTGATTATACAACAGGTTCTCTAGCATTTGTGTGGAGAGATCATTTTGTAGAAATCGATGCCATTCAGAGATGAGAGGCGCAGCTACGAACTTAAAGAACCCTGCACAGAGACGAAAACACTTTATTTTTAATACATTTACATAAATTGTTATACGGTAATTTAGTAAAATATATAGAAGTATTAAAAATATTCTCTTTCCTTCCAATTAAAATATTAAATTGGAAGAAAAAGAATGACAATTATAGAAAACAGTAGTTTTTATGTACTCGTATATTTAATTTTTAAATATTCGTATAAATATCGGTAAATATTTTTAAACAAATGCATATAAATTTAAATTTGATATATTAAATGTTGTACCTGTCTGTATCTTCGGTATGGAAGTCGTGTGACGGTCGCATAGCGCAGTTACGGGTAGATTGAGTCTCCGCTCATAGTCGCCTTGACGAAAGAATTCTTCACACACCTTCAAGCTCCATTTTCTACTAATTTCCCAAGGCCGACATGGATTCGATATGTCCGCACATTTAAGAGCTATTTGTAGAACTAAATGGCGATGTTCACTTTTTCTCATGTCCAATGTATTTGTGTCCAGATGGGCCTGTTAAAGAAGTATGTGTTTTTTATTTTGAATTTTTTAAATTTATGAGGAAAACATGTCGCAAATTACAATACAAGGGGTCTGGCTATAAAATAAAGAGACTGCGGGCCTAGAGGGCCAAAAAGGATGGGAAAAAGAACGAGTAGTGCGTTGGGTATCTGAAAATCTTCTCTATTCACATACTGTTTTTGTCATTATTATAGTATCTGTGTAGTAGCGGTTTGAAACGAGCGTATTTTTTTCTAGTGCCGAAAACCATGTGTGACAAAAAACATAAACAAGCAACGTATCAATCTTAAATTTTTCGTTAAATTAATCTCCGACTGAGTGCTATAAATTGTTGCAAGAGGCTTATGGGAACAATTCTCTATCTCATGTGCGTGTTTTTTGAGTGGGGTTAGGGCTTCAGTGAGGGCCGAAAGAGCACTGAAGAAGAGCAGCGCCCAGGTAAACAACAAAAACAACTTCTGCAACAGTGACCAAAATCAACCAAATTGTGCGTGCAGATCGTCGAATGAGCATCTGGATGATTGCCGAGGCTATAAATACCGATAAAGAAAAGGTTAAAAAAAATTACACGAGTGTAATTACACATGACAGAAGTCTGTGCAAAGTTGATGCCAAACAACGTGCTATCTGTAAAGCGGTATTTGGCCGATAAACGCACTCCAGTGCTCGAAAACGCGCCGTACTCGCCACATTTGGCACCATGCGACTTTTTTGTTTTCGAAGATAAAATCTGCGTTGAAAGTGACCCGATTTGAATCGATGGAAGCGGTAGAGCAAAAAAACCTCAGAGCTCCTAAAGGCTCTCACAACCAAAGAAAATTTCCATTACCATTGACCAAAGAATGGTCAATGGTAAAAACTTATGGAAAGGTGTGTGGCGAGGCGAGAGGAGTATATTCAAGGGAAGCATTCGAATGTAGCATCTAGCCGTTTTATAATTCAGATACTTTTCACTAACAGGTTTCCATTTGTAAATTTATAATTCAACATTAGGATATGATTGATATATGCTTGTAAAAAATTTAAAGTGGGTCATCACATTCAGTCATGAATATTTTCAATTAGTGTGTTTATTTTTAATTAGTGTAAACAAACATTTTTTATACATTATAAGACATTTTATACTTAATTATATTTAATTATATATATAACAGTATAAATCGTATACATGTGTATGTATGTATCATAATTTATCACGCCACATTTGTACGATATCGCTAAGATTGAATGCCTAAGAAACTAGAGTAAAAAAGATGTTTTTATTGTATACATAGCCCACTTTCTCAATTTAGAATTGCTTAGAGTATGCGTACCGATTGATAAACATCTCGCACACAATTTTTAGGCTACAACAATCTTATCTGATAAAATATATAACAGATGGCGGCAGCCATTAATAAAAATATATAATAGTGACGAGGGAGTTGCATATAGGACATCGTTGTGTTAAGATTTTTTAAAATAAACAAAAATTACATTTTGGCTTATGGCTTATTTATGTTTATGTTTAGGCACTAAAAGCCTATGATATACCTATGATATCACGGTTACACGGATCATAATATACCACGGTTTACACCTACTTATATTATAAATTAGAACTCTGTTCGTCTGTCTGAGGCGCAATCACGGCCAAACCACTCATCCGATTACGATACAATTTTATAAAGAGATACTTGAGGATCTTGGGATGCACATAGGCTACTTTTTACTCACATTTTTTAATATTTATTTTTAGTTGACATGCAATTTATTGTCTAACATGTTAATGATAACCGTTACTAAGCAACTCGAAAAACTCTAATATATTCAATATATTACAATATTTTTTATGGTTTGTGCAGGAATTTTGTTGTTTATGGCGTGCGTTGACTCTAATCTATACAAAAATATTGTCCTTTAAAATAATTCTACAAAAGTCCGCAATGTTCCGCGTATATGTTTGTATGTGAAGTTTGAGCCACAGTTACTATTTCAATATATTTAATTTAAATTTACCGGGTTATTGGCAATGTATTTTCTATAATTTGGTATTCATCCTGATCAAAATATAATATTCACCTTTAGCATAGGAGATATCGCTGCTTCAAAATGGCCTAGCCAGGAGCCGTACGATGCGCAGTGTTTGGTTACGTAATGACCGACTCGGACGGGCAGACGGCGACAGCTTTATAATCCAGAATGTATAAAATATAATTTGGATTCCAACGGAAAATGTATAGAATATATTTTGATTCCACTGTTAATTTTTACGTGGTTATTTTCTCTTTATTAATATTTTTCTATGAATCTCTTCCCTTATTCGTGTAGTAGTAGATTAAGTAGATTTTTTTATAGTTAGAATTTCGTGGTTTGGTTAAGTTTTCTTTTATTCTGGTAATACTTTTGTGTTAATACTTTTATACATTTATTTTACTGTATGTTAAAATTTCTGTTATGACCGCACGCGCTGGTTTAGGTTAGCCAAAGATCAATCTGTGCGCGTGAATTTCTAAACTTTCTACAGCTTAACTCTATGGGATACATTTTGACCATTTATTTAAAAACTACAATTACAATTATCACCAAACTAATTCGCTGGGATCATCGTGTCGTCAGCAACGTTCCTGCAAAATTTCAGAGCTGTAGGTGTAACGGTCTAGGAGTATTACACATTACAATAAAACATTTTTTGCATAAAATTTGTTTTTTTTTATCCTAATCTAGCAGTCTCAAAAATCACCGATATTGATAATATAAATTTTATAATTTCAACGGAAGTATACATTTAGGGACAAATTATTTTAAATATTTCTATAATACTAAGTTCCATAATAAGTCCACACTAAAATTTAACAAAATACAATTAAAACAAAATAAAAAACAGTAAAAAATAATTTATAAGTGTGACAATAGTCCTGCATTTAAATCAGTTAAGGGTATTCTAAGATTAGTGAGCACAAACGCACAGACAAACAACAAAATATTTTAAAATAATGGTTATGGGTTCTATTTCATTGATAAATGCCTCTAATAATAGATTTTCTTATATATCTTCTTATATTATGTACACAAAGCGATCAGTTACAATTTTATTGTTATAATTTTATTTAAATCGGTTTTTAAACACAAAACGCATGTCAATATAAGGTATTTTGTCGAATAAAATTGCAATGATTAACCCATCTATTAAATAGACTTCAGATTAGTAAATCTAAAAATTAAAATGTTACTATAATAGTTACTGCATTGTTTGTGGTATTTTATATTTTTGAGTCATTAATATAAAATATATCTCACGTCTAAACCTAAATCATGTTTTCAAGCTTGTTCATCCGATAGAGGTATTCATTTCCAACTATTTTTACCCCATATGGTTTTTCACTTTTTTATCATCGAAAATGATGATTTCAAATAGTTTAATTGTTGTTGAACTTAATTATTCTAACATATTTATATATTTAATTATAATTTTTATATACTCAAATTAAACATTGCTATCCCATAAGATTTCTTTTTTTTATATAAGTTGCATGCAGATTGTTTTAAAATTTTTTTTTAAATGAGATTTATTTATTTATGTATACTTTATTGTACACCACAAATGGAAATACAAGTAAAGTTACAACTTAGATCTAGTAAATTTACATAACCAAAGGCGGTCTTATCGCTAATTATCGATTTCTTCCAGGCAGTTGAGGTTAGGAGTTAAAAATATATAGTAGGTGCAAATATACGAGTGTCTTTGTCATCACCACTTTAAATGAAACCACAGTTTATGCAAAAAAACTACTTTCAAAAAACTTAATACAATTAAAACAATAGAGATTTTTTCAAACAAAATTTGATAAAATAACTTTTCCAATTCAATCACAAAATTTTATTTTCAAATGAAATAAAGTATGGGCAAACATTGTAAATTGTAAAAAAACCTTAACTTATCTTGGTTAAACCTTAACTTATCTTGGTGTATCTTGGTTAATTTCTTAGGTATGGGTTTGAAATATTTTACCTTATTGAAATATATATTGTAAAAAGGAGCGCAGATGCTTCCAGCCTGTATATTCATAAATAATATTTTATCTTAATATATAAACGTAATACACAAATATTTATAAAATAGTACAATATCTACATATAATAACACAATACTAATACATAATTTTATACATGTATAATATACATTGATGTATATCGTATATAGTAATATAATAAGGAATACATTCAATTAATTCAATAAATGGAATAAATTAATGACTTCATAATGGACAGGTCTTAAAATTATGTTATTCAACAGATTTTGTAAATATACGTAAAGATTGAGAACGTCTAATATGAAGTGGCAAGTCGTCGTTCTCATAAAACTTACTTGTGTAAGTAGGTATTCTCAAAGTGAGATTCTCAGAGGATCTCAATCTACTTGTATGCGCTTCTAGAATTTCGAACATCTTAATTTAATAAGAAGGAAAGTTACGGGTAAATAAAATAGCACACAATACAGAATTGAAAGTATACGTAGATTCCGTCGACAACGGATAGGGAGCCACTTGAGCTTCAAATGAAATTCGGATACATGGTCACACTTGCGTTAGTTAAATATGAACCGAATAGGAAGATTTTGAAGTCGCTCAAGTTTGTTGACATAGTCCTCGGTTAAGTTAGCTTAAAAGCTAATATAGCTTAAAAGCTAATAAAATAGTCGAGAATTGAGAGAAGAAGAGAGCTTGCTAACATAACTTTGGTGGGAATAGATTTACTAGGACGCAGAATTTTATTTGCTTACATTGGTCATCTGTACGGACTACGATAGCATTTGGTCTAGGTGTTTTCCAATAGGTAAGTAGGCAGAGGAAACCAAGTATTAACACACACCGTTTCCCATTGTCCGCCGAGTTCTAAAGCCATTGCGTGTTGGGTGGCGGAACTCAACACCACGCTTTGCCTTAACACCAGAGCAATTAAATGAAAATATACATTTAAATAAATATTTCATTTCTTCGGGGTGATCGAACCCACAACCTGTCGCGTTTACAGGCACGAACCCTGCACCATGACTGGCCTGAATTGAAATAGCTATAGCATTTTTTAATTTTGTAGCTTAAATATTTTGTGAGGCCGTTGTAGTGCAGGAGCATAAGCGCGCGTCTGTTAACGTGACGGTTGTGGGTTCAACTTCATTTATTCGCTGTGGTAACGATTCAGAACGCCACTCAACATACAATGCCTCGAAATTGCATAGCATACATAATTATAGTACCTACCTATTCATATTATTTGGAACTGAATAAATTCTCTAGTACATACGTATATATTTTTTTAATATCGTAAAATGTTACTGTAAGGCGCAAAATTCTATTATGAAAATATTACGTCGCCATAATGATATATACGCCTTGAACACGCTCTCGAATGAAGAGGTAAACATTTTTGGGGAAATCGATTTGTATAAGAAACCAAGATTGGTTTCGCATGCCACCGCAGCACTTTGACGGAGGGCTTAGCGGCGGTTATTAAAGATTTTTTCACTATAATATTTTGTTGTAATTATACAGACTGATAAAATATAAAATTATATGAATGGAACTGTGTAATGAAATGTCAACTCCATAGTAATCTATACTATTCTAAATAAAATATCTTCTCTATCTCTTTTTTTCTTTATCTCTTTTTCTGAGTTTCAGAATATTGTATATAGGGTCAAAATTGATGTTTTAATTCTATATTAGTGGCAATTTTGTTTGCGTGGAATTTACGGTAATGCTATTTCCATAAAAGCCCGTTGTTATTGAAACTTGCAGAAAGTAGTAGGCAAAAACTACCTAGCATCACAATAATTTTAACTGTTTTATTATATACAACAATTCCATTTTGCGGTGTCAACAATGAATATGCTTTTGTAAATTGTATGAATTTCAGGTGTAAAATTAAACTTAAAAAGTCATGTCTAAAAGGAAGAACCTAAAGTGTAACATTACAAATTTTATGCGTAAAACTATGAATTTCGAGTATTATCAATTTTCAATATATGTTCCAAATGAAAAATTTAAACATACCTTTTAAAGATTAAAACGACTTTATAAGTCTTATAAATATCTACGTTGTCGAGGTTCCGTATTTAAAAACGCCCATGGCCCACATAAGATTCATTACTGATATTCCCTTCTTAGTTCATTCTAGCGTTACGAGGTCGCCGCACTAGATATGTATCTATTATGTATACTTTAAAAAATCATAAATATGTTATTATAATAGACAGTCCAATCTCTTCAATGATTACTAAACGTTTAAGAAAAAGAAATTAACTTAATTTTGATTTCAAGATTACAAGGCAAATTTAAAATATAGTAGGTATGTATTATTATCACATAATAAAGCAATTTAGTATTACAGAAGAATTTTCATATTAGTATTACAGAAGAGATTAAACTTTATGAGAGCGATTATTTCTCTGCCTATCGAGCTAAAATGAAATAAATAGAAGCTTAAAATAAATCAATAAATTTAATGAATTTTAAATCAGAGCTACATGTTTTTGTAACTAATGGTTATTTTCAGCTTCACAGTAGAGTAGACAGAGAGAGCTTAGTGCTAATCCACTTCGTTCTCCATTTTCCGCCGAATTCTCAAGCTGGATTCGCGCTTTGCCTCGACACGAAAGAAAATGAAAATATTAAATATTTCATTTCTCCGAGTAGAATATAACTCACAACCCGTCGCGTCTACTGTCACACGCTTGTGTGCAAGGATTTAATTTACAAATATAATATAAAAAAATAATGCTTATGGTGGGGTTCGGGTTAAAGCCATGGAGGGACGATTTGAGGAAACCGATTCGAGCAATATATTGCTTAGTCTTGCTGCTTTAGTCTAAGTGTAGTTTGACAACAGCCTCTTGAATACATATTGGTATAGATATTGGTCATGGAGAGGTTGGTAAAGGCTGTTTGCTGCAACTGCAACGGGTATCGGTGCAATCAGCTATCTTCAGACCGAAGTCTAGATTGATTTCACCATTTTTTCGTCCTTCAAGAGATCACCATCAACACTAATGGTTAAAAAGTTCTAATAAGTCTATTACAAATATTTCCGGTCTAATAGAATATCAAAATGCTCGATGGCTGCATTTTTTTTTCAAGTTGAGGATGTTCCAAGATAATGTTATGACTGAAGGGTCAGTTGTCTCTCATAATTATGGCGTCTCATTTTTTCTGTCCATAATTGAACAGAAAAACTTCTCGGTTTAACGAAAAGTATTATATTTTTGAGCAAGAAAATGAGGTCCTTTATTGTTAAACTATAAATCTTGTACTTACATTGAATTTAATTACAATCAATTCAATTTATGCTATGGTCTTTCTGTGGAAGTTACTGTTCACGAAAGGAAAATAAAGCCTATAAATGCCACACTGAGGTGTTAAGAGTCAAAATATATAATATTAGCGAGATTCTTTTATTATTCTATCACGTTTTTGTCTTAAAACTGAAAGTATATTATAATATAAACTGATCGAAGTAGATCTTTTGTAACAACATTTACTTCGATCTGCACAATAATAATGTCATTTACTGTTTTTAATTATTACCATTTTATTTATTTCATGTTATTATAAATATTAATTTTCATTATTAATGTCCTAGATTACTTCGTTCTATTAAAAGCCCAAGAAGCAATTTGTGATGTTTCCAATTTTCAATAAGTTTAAACAGTGCCAAGTCCTAATTTTACTGATTGCAAGCGCGTTACATTGCATCTTATATCCATTACGTTATTTAAGAATAAATATAAATAACGACAACTGACTTCACTATACATATATTGCTTAACTGTGGACGATTAGTTTTGCCGTTAGAGGCGAGTGCGACATGCGTCGGAGTTGCGAAACTTGTTGCGAAACGTGCGTTATCTATAGACCATATCCTAACTGAGCATGTGTGAATGAACTCCTCACGATCTGACATACTCTGTAAGAGGTGTGTATATTGTACAATGTGTACAATTATCTCTTTAATTGTAAATTATTACTGGTAGAAGATGAAGTTAGTTCAATTTAATTTATTCTATCATTGCCGAAATATAGTTTTACTAAAATTGATTAAAATTTATCAGTATTAATAGAGAACAATATTTAAGGCTTACATTTCAACTGTGACCAAAGTTGGAATGTAGGCCTTCAATATTGATTTTATTTATTAAAATAAAATAAAGAAAAAATGTTTGCGTATTTATAATCTCTTTATCCTCTCAGCCCTGGAAGTATTAGTCCTTGTGGTGTGATATTTATAGAAATTCGTTCACACTTACACGTGCTCAAGAGACGATGAAGCTTATTGTTAAAATACAGTTCTTTGTGTTTATTCCTTTTGTTAAATTCTATATAATATTTAATAAAATATGCAGATGTGCTTTATATATTTTGCGTATTTTGCCTACATATATACTACGGATGCGCTGTCTCAATACGGACATTATAGGTACATAAAAATAGCTTCCAGCAATGTTATTATTTACATGAATAGATCACGAGATATGGAAAACACGCATTGTTTGCTTAGGTAGGACGAATGCGCTTTAAAGCGCATTTCAAGGGGGTAATTAAAATCTACAATTAAATCACAAGTCTCAGGTGCTACTTCGACCTCCTCTACCTGCAAGGTAGCCCGGCATTCACACGGAGAATTCATGGAATAGTAGTTTCTGAATACTTTTAGGACTTTTTGAGACTTTCTATACTTTTTTGTATATGACGCATAATTGTCATTTTATATGGTACGTATAAACGAGACCTGTCATTTTCTTATTTCAACAATAAATTCCATCACGCTGAACAGCAATTATTTCTCGTCAGCTCTCAGTCGCCGGTAGTACCGATGGTGATCCTAAATGATCATCACAACAATACAAATATTTTTGTATTATTATGACGATTGATGTAATTACCTTGAAGTACTTGTAATGGGGTGTGCAAGTGTAGAATTTTAATTTTGATATGTCCTCCTTTTGTACGCCGTGTAAACACTTGGAACATGTTTGATGTCTCTGCATTGCGTATTGTCTTGGTTTCGCAAACTTTCTAAGTAATGTCCCGAGAATACCGAGCAGGAACTACACAACACCCGTAACATTGTCATCGTAGATATAAGCAACTTGTCAAATTAAGTTTCCCTACTTATATGGTAGCTACATTTTGGAACATGTGTATATGGTAGTTTTAGATGTAATGCAGATTTACTTCTAGGACGTTATTACTTGCTTATCAAACCAATTTATATATCTATATATAAATATTATTATTTATATCAAATCAGCTGATGGGTGAAGCTTAAAAAGAAGGATAGAGTTTAGTGTAAAAAACACTTTCAATTCAACCTACATAGCACTTAAGTGGGGCCCTCTGGTGGCCAAAATTCCCTCGGTATTCGGATATACGCGACAAAACTCGCTTTTACCGCGCGTGCATAGGTACCGACCACTACCCAAATATATTTTAAAAAGCTAATATTTTTCTAGTAAATATGCAAATTTTTGCGAGCAATCTTACAATTATTTTGTGTTTAGATAAATTACCCAATCTATTCACGAAACACACTCAAATAATAAACAATATGAAATAAATAATCATATTGTTCAGGCGTGTGAACCCGCGGGCGGGTAGCTAGCATTTTAATATAATTAGTCACTGATCAGCGGGGATTGAACCCATAGCCATTCTTAGTATAATCTGACACAGTCTCGTTACACCACAATGACCTCAATTATGATTATATTTTTTTATTAGTAGAGGACCCGTTGACGCGTTGCCGTTACTAATACAAGTCTTATAAATAAAAATCCAATCATCTTATAATATAAATACAAATAATATTATAAATACATAAAGATACGAATTTATAAATACAAAAATATTTTGTCAAATATATGGCAGTATGTGTTATACTTATTTTATATTAGCAACCTCTTCAGCTAAAGTTTGTCGGATGCCGTTGGTAAAAGCATGAATTTTCTTTATTCCTTCGAGACCGGATTTTATTTAAAAACTGCATTTAATTTCAATAGTTAGGCGTTATACAACACGCCTATAAGTGTACACCAAGGAAATAAACACTGTCAATGACAAAGTTCAAAAATATTATTATTGCATAACGCCACTAACATAGCATTATATGCATTTGCGTGTATGCATACGCTCATATAATTCGATGTCTAGTTCTTAATATATAAAAAGCTAGACGTACAGCTAACACTACTATTCATATTATGCGTCTCTGTAGAATCCGCTCGTTGCAGGTAATATATTTTAATTAATTTTAATAATCGGGTTGCATTCCTTCTCTCTTTACGATCTTTACGATTTTTAAAATAACTGTTTTATTGGACAGGCTAAATGTACATAGATATTGTCTTTAACATGATAATGTTATTATAAAACGAAAGTTCAAATTAGTAATAAATAATTGTAGAGTACAGGCGGGCGAAGCCGCGAGCAGCTCGCTAGTATGTTTGTATCAAAACTTTTTAATTTAAGTACTATCTTACTTTCTCTGTAATTGCATCTTTAGTTCAACCGGAACAATTTAAGAGCGTTACATGCAGCTGGTTACTAACAATATTTAATTTAAATTGCTTGAGCATCAATATAGAAAATTTACTATTTAAACTATGGAAATGTAATTGCTATGGAATGGGCAGTATTTATTTCAGTATATATTTTCCATTTTTATTTTTATTTTTCAGTTATATAAGTTAATTAAAACAATTTAGGCTTTGAAGGGTACAATTGCCTTGGATATTCAGAATTAGAATAATTTTCGAATTTCGCCGTACAACGTTTAAAAAAATAATGTTATAAATTATATAAATGTTTTTACTCGGTATAAGTAAGCGTATTTTTACCATTTGTAAGTATCATTTAAATTCAAAGTGAGTAAGCAACAAAATGGGTAATGCTGGTTGAACTTTAAAATCCTAGAGCATTGGCCCAGTTTTATTATAGCTATGCCACTAGACCGGTGAATCCGCTCGAATAAAGTAAAATGAAAAGAACAAAGGGGAATGGAGTGTCTTAACACTAGGTTCCCTCTGCTTACTCTGCTACATGCAGGATACAGCGTGAAACTGATAAAATAAATACTGAAGATAAGAATGAAGTAATAAACAAAGATTCAGGGGGCATTAAAAATGTAAGTCAATAACTGAACTCAAAAAAGTTTATAGTGAAGAGATTATTAAAGCTAATAGAATTCCTGAGTGACTATCGACCGATCACCTGCTTATTACGAAGTAACTAGAATTGAATTTGAAAAAAATGATATAAATTTTAAAGAAACCGCTCAAGTACTCGGTCTCGCCCACTGAGGGTGCCGAACCATCTTCATGATTGTAGGTCAACGGAAACGTGACTTAGAAAAGAAAAAGTAAGTTTGCAGGCGTATGCACAAATTTTGTATTAAATGAACTATAAAAATAAGTTTCTAATCGTTTTTTTTCTTTGATAACTTACCTATAAATTACCAATTTAGGAGTTTTTTTCTTTTGTACCTACTCTAAATTCACACTTTTTTTAAATTTCATAATTCTAATTTGTAGGTTATCCGGAAGTATCGAATAAATTTTGATAACTACTGTAAATCTAGATATTGGATAATATTTTTTGTTCCTTACCAGAAAATTGGTTTTAAAATACCGTTGTCTGTCTGTCAGACGGACAACAAATCATATAAGAAATCCATTTCTTCATTTGAGTAAGGGAACCCTAACAACGTTTAAAATAAAAATTCAAAAAGATTGCTAGCCTTCTTTTAAATAAATGATTACTATAATAATAACAAATTTTTAAGAATTCAAAGTATAAAGGTGTCATTATGAAATTCAAGAAATCACAATAACTATGTTTTATTGTGTCCATATTATATTCACGTTCATATTAATTTCCAAAAAACAAATATATCCCAAAATAAATAGATTAAAAGCCATGAGTTGGTACGTAATAGTGCATTATTTTGACACGATTGCGCGGGTAATCAAAGCACTGCGGTTACTACAATGCAAATAAAGCAATTCCGACATTAGTATTCATTTGATGCAATGATTTCAGGTACAATCATTTGTTAAGGCTCGAAAATTAATATTTCCATTTCTTCGCTCTGGTGTCGAGGCTTAAGCGCGGCGTTGAGTTCTGCCACTCAACACGGAATACCTCCAGAATTCGGCAGAAAGTGGGGAACGGAGTGTCTTAACACAAGGTTCCCTCGAATTATGAATTTCATAAATCTCATAAAGTTAATATTGGTGAAATATTTTAATTACAGTAAGTAATGTTTCAAATTTTAAACCTGAGCGTTTGTTTTCTGCTTTTAACAGCGGGCCACGGTGCGATGCGATGCGATTATTTCTATCGTAAACTGAATTAATAACATAAAACAGAGCAATTGAAATTGGTGACTATAATTTGTTAAACTCATCATAATTTTAATACCGTGTACATAATTTTAATTTGCACCGATCCTGTGATATAGCCTAAATGATTGAATAATTGATTTGCGTAGACAACCGATGAAGCCTTCATTGTGTTCATGATAGCGATTTGATAACTTTTTACATGAAGAAAGAAAAAAACGAAAAGAAAGAAAGTATAATTTTTTTTTTCATTTCGAGTGAGAGAGGCTCTAAGTATGTAATAAATATTTAATCAAAACTTAATGATAATAAACAGACAGTCTATATAGGCATATTGTTATTATCAAAATCTTTGAGGACTGCAACGTAATATGTCATGCGAAAGAACGTGGAAAACGAAACTACAAAAAGTTATGAGAAACATGAGAGAACAAATATTATAAATTGTTTTATTTCCAAATGTGATAGATGGTAGGGACGTGGACGTGATTTATGCTGCATCCGTAGCTTCAGGCTCCGTCCCCTTTACAGTTCCCTCACCCCGTAAAGATGAAGTTTGACTATTATATAGTTACTTTGATTCTAGTAAAAATTTTACTGTCATAATATAGTAGTGTACTATACTACTATACAACACGTGCTAGTTCAAATTATAATGTCTTGAAATACGGAGACGTAAGCGAAAACATCTTCGTTGTGTATTCAAGTCAGGATCATACGCTAAAATACGGTCAGCGGGGAGCAAACAACTCTTTTTAGGGCGCCGCCACGTAATATGAGAGAGAGGCTGACTTCATACGAGCGAGAAAATAATAATAACGTTAAATAAGAAGTAAATATAAATATTATAATAATAAGATTGACAAGTATAATAAACATTATTAATATAATTAATTCATTAATAATAATAATGCTGCTATAACTGTATTGTTTACATAGTTTTATTTAGTAGCTAAGTTAGACAAGACAATGAAAGACACACAATATGGTTTATAGTGTAAATATTTCTTTAAATGAGAATCAAACCCACAACCCATAACAAGACACAATAAAATATTTCCAACGGCATCAGGAAGCTATTAGATGGATTCGTAATTGAATATAATATTATGGTAATTTTAATTAGACAATTTCAGCATAAGGCAAGCAGACTAAGCTTGTAATAAATTTGTGGGTTCTCCTATTGTAATGTTCTAATAAATACTGCTTTGTATTAATTAATTTGGAATTTCCAGGCACAATACAAAACCATTATAACGGAAAAATATATTGTTTCGTTCTTATAACTTTATAATCATAGTATTATAATACTATAATTGAGACCAGTCGTGGCAGAGGAGTACAAGCATGCGACTGTACACGCGAAAGACGCGTGTACAGTACAAAAACCCACAACGGGTTCGATTTTTACTCGAGGAAATAAAATATTTAATATTTTCAGTTTCTCACTTGTGGTAACGGCGGTGAGTTTCGCCACTTAACCCACAATTCAAATTCAATGAAAAGTGGGTAACGGAATTGTCTTAACACTAGGCTACCTTATAGGTAAAAAAAGAAAAAAAAATGTAATTTTTTATCACAATAGAAAAATATTATTTATCATCATCATTTACGATGATTATATAGCTTCATCTGAAAACGCCTTATGGGAACAGCTGCTCCATTGTAATCGCACTCTCATTTATAAATCTGCCATCTACCTAAATGTATTCCATACTAGTGACCGCATTTGTGTACACGTGAATTGTTAATAGTTTTAACATTCTTTTATAAGCTATATAACACATTCGCTGTCATATGCGTACGTATCTATATATGGGGATATAAAAACACTAATATAATTAATATAAGATTCATATTCTTGATTTTTAAAATTAAATGCATCCTTCACAAATATTATTAATCATGACATTTTCCATTGACATTATAAAATTGAAGATCGGGAACAACTGATGAAGAACCACGGTCAAGCAGTCACGCACTGACATTCCCGCTAAACTATAAAAAAATATAAAATGCCACATTAGCAAAATTGGTTCAATGTGATGGCCAGTTTTCATTGACGTATAAAAATAGAAGATCTGAAATATCTAACGAAAGACCATAACAGTCTAGCTGAACTATAAGAAATAGTTATATTCCACCTCAGTAGACGTGACTCGTGATGTTCGACGTGATAATAGGCATTTTTCACGGACATAAAAAAACAAAGTTGGAATTTCTCATGAATACCCCAGCTAGTTTAGTATGGTGGGCAATTTTAATTAAAAAAAATATAATTATATAATCATTATAATTTGTTGTGAATTCGATGTTTACAGATATTATAATTAAATTGTTTATTTCCGCGCCCACGTAAGACAAAGCGGGGCGTTCAGTTGTAAATCAACACGCAGTGAATAGTATTTGGATGGAAAGCGTACAATGGAGTGTGCACTCAGTGTGGACACTACGTTCTTTGCTTACTTTCTTATAAATGGAAGCAGTATAGCAAGGGTCATGTATCCATCCACTAGTTTTTTTTTTTTTTTTTTTTTTTAATAAACTAACAAAAATCTCATTTGTACAACAGCTATTTAGATCAATTCCCATAAGTTTATGTGTGTTTGAGTTATATGAGAAGTATAAAGTTCCCCTACTTTTAATATGTCTAAAATAACAAACAATAAAAAATATTTTTTCAGCTGCACGCTGTATACCGCATATAGCATGGTAGGAGAAGCAACCTGGGAACCTTGTGACACTCTTTTCTATTAAGATACTTCCGTTTCTCATTTTCGGTCGAATTCTGGTTGCGTGTTGATTTGCAGAACTCAACGCCGTGCTTTGCCTCGACAGCAGAGCAAACGTATAAAATAACATTTTTACTAGTACTCATATAAAAAATATCAATTTAACAATCTATATTTAGTAAAAGTACGTAAACAGATATCTTATAAGAACAGCAACTTATTTTTTTATGAAATGAAACTCTTATTAAATAAATGATATTTTTCAAATTACTTCAAATTGATACTCAACTGTACTGTTCAAAGGAAAGTTAATAGGATAATGCTGCGCCAAGAAGTTATTAGAAGTAGTAGCAGGTAATTTACATTTTCATCGATAAATGCAGGTCTACATTAAAAGTTAATTTTTACTAACGAGATATAAATAATCTCTTATATTTTTTTGGCTTCACGGTTCCTTAAGAGGGAACCTACAGTTAAGTAAGACACCTCGTGGCATTAACTCACTTCCGTTCTCCACTTTCCACCGAATTCTGAAGGCATTGCGTGGTGAGAGGCAGAACTCAACGCCGCGCTGTGCCTCGTTAAGAGCGAGGAAATGAAAATATTAAATGTTCCATTTCCTAGAGTGGGAGTCGAACCCACAACCTATCGCGTTTACAGTCGCACATTTGTGCCCCTGCGCTACGACTGGCCTCAATAATGATCAAAATGTAAGTAGAACTTTTATTAATATGCTTCAATGGTTTCATTTAATTTATAATTTGATATCAAGACCTTATAAATATTAATAAATAGCCTCTAGGCGGCGCATGAATATGAAATATTGAGGCTTTAGTTAAGTTGCTTCTAGCAAAATAATTGTAAAATCTATAAACTATGTTATGACATATATTTTGGCATTGGGAGCGTATAAACTATACCCTATTCACGAAACCATGAGGTAAAAGATAAACAGCTTTAGCTTCACGCTGTATAGTAAACGGAGGGAACATAGAGTTAAGACACTCCGTTCCCCACTTTTCGCTGAGTTCTGGAGGCATTGGGTGTTGAGTGGCGGAACTCAACACCGCGCTATGCCTTGACACCAGAGCGCAGAAATGAAAACATAAATGTAAAAAACATTATGAAATTGCAAAATTATTTATAAGCGCTACAAGCTTTTGCAATTTCGTAAAAGTATTATTTTTATTATAGTAGTTACCTTTTGAATAAAAGTTTGTATTTAAAAAGGTTTTAAAAAAAAATATTAATATCGGTATCATCAACATCGGTATCAGGTGCTCGGCATTTATTTAAATTCAGAGTGCTTGTCGAGACCATGAAAAAATATATCTCCAGATATTTTTTTTCATGGTCAAATCAAACCCTTTCATTTAATACCCATATCAGGTGGATAGTGCAAAAAATTGTAATCCGTTATTTTGCTGCGGCAACAATTTTGGATAAACAACAATGTTTTGCGTGTTAAGTTCCGCCACTCGACACGCAAAGTCTCCAGAATTCGGCAGAAAGAGGGGAACGGAGTGTCTTAAGACTACGTTCCCTCTGCCTACCCTGCAGTGTGTGGGATACAGTGTGAAGCTAATTTGATTTAACATTATTTACTATATGTAATTACATTCATAAGGGAAAACTTCGTATGTGTGTTTAGTGTATGCACTACCACACCATCGCCAAGTTAAATAAAAACTTACAATAAAATAAGTCATCGTGAAACGCCTGTCGAATGCGAAATATCGAATAGTTTCGATTGTGTAGAAAATATGAAATATTTTTTATTTCTTTATATGATGAAATTTGGATGACCATCTATCCACTCGGGGGGCACTGCTGTTAGAAAAGGAAACATATTTTTTTACTTTAATAACATTGAACGTTTAATGTTTGTTTTTTTTTGTAAGTTAATTAAAGGTAACAATAATGTATGTACCATACTAGACAATAAGATATTTGTAATTACTTAATTCAAAGAATAAATAGGTATATTCCCACAAATAGTTACAACCGACTCTTGCATTGATATCATATTCCATTCCATTCCTAAACTTGTATTGTAATGTGCTTGCTCAAAAGCGAATCAATTTATATGAAACCACAAAGAGAAGATAAACACTTTTTTAAAATATAAAAATTACTCGTTGTAAGAATATAAAAGGCTCAAAAGGTTTAAAGAGGAAATATTTTATATAAAAGGATCTTTATACTTTTATCTATCAACTGTGCTAATGCTATATTGTATTCGAAAGGTAAAAGAGTAATCTGAAAATATTTTCAATGAAATCTCGTGGTGATTCTTTTATTATCTTGTTATAGTAGTACTTGTTTGTACAGCAGTATTAATTTAAAATATATGTTAATTAACTTTAGATAATGACGGTATTCTGGAAATGCTGCAGAAACAGGCTGGATTGTAATAGTTTAAAAAACCCACTACCATGATGGTTTGGTTAGCTGATACACACTTATAAAGTATTTAATAGCGATATACTATATAGTTCACCATAATGTTTACTATCAGCTTATAGATATAGTGCGAGCTGATATCGAAAATTTAGTATTATTACATACTAATATATACACATATACTAATATATATAGAAGATTATAATTATATGACAATATCACTTTTTCGGTTTTGTACTACAAATTTCAAATGATGAAAAAACTGTGATGATTTTTACAGGCAATATTTATTGCCGAATCCGATTCCCACTACTTTTGTTATAATAATGCAGCATATTATTATGTGTTTCTTGCTGTATTAAGAGCATGAAATGAAATACATATTAAGAAGAAGAATACTGATAAGGATATATAATATTTTTTTTAGTTTCACACTGTATCCCGCGTATCGCTATACGCAGGATACAGTGGTAGGTAGAGGGAACCTAGTGTTGAGACACTTTGTTTTCCACTTTTTGTTGACTTCTGGAGGCAGTGCATATTGAGTGGCGGAACTAGATGCCGCTGCACTTTGCCTTATAAATAAATATATGACAAATGAAATAGTTTATTCCTGCAAGTGAGAATTGAATCCACAACCTCCGAAAGGCAATAAATAATAATTATTAAAATTGATATTATGGGGGACCCCTCTGCCGCTGCAGAGCAAATAAGATTATATTGAAATGAATAGCTGAAAATTGGAATATATTTTTTATCAACAAGAACAAATTTGAAGTGTAAACGTATGAATTTGAATTTAAAAAGTATGAATTCGAGGTTTAAACAGGATAAATTTGAAGTTCCAAATTGTGTGTGCGTAAAACTATAAATTTGGAGCGAAAAGCCTATAAAAGTAAGAGCATACTCGTACATGGCTAGATTACATTAATTTAAGTAAAGTTTAATTTAAAAAAAAGTTATGTTTATTGAAAGCCCATTAAACGCTTCATGGTTATAGTTTTAACCACATGCTAGAGATTCTAAATCCTATGTGAAAAGCAAGATGCCTGAGAACAAGGGAAATCAATTAATTTAGTCTCTGTAATTTACTAATAGAGATAAATTTTATTTCTTACCTTAAATTGTGTTAAAAATTCTTGTTGCCTAGTAATGTCTGTAGCCAGGATGAGAGAGCTGATTTGCTTTTCAATCAGAGGGCGAACGTCATAGCCCTCGAATAGACGACTTTCAATGATGCAGCTCACGGCCGAGCGCCAATGATGATTTTCCAGTACAGATGTATTCTAAGTAAAAATATTAATGTTATCTGAATGATGATGATACTAAATTGTACACACATTAAACAAACACAAATATAATATTAATATATACATAAATAGAGAAAATTTTATAGATAACTCTACTGACATCTCGAACCCACAACTGAACAAGTTTTCGTTGCTTTATCATAGACATCAAGAATCCGTCAAGTAAGCTCACCCATACATGTGACCCAACCACGGTAGAGGGAGTCTAGTGTTAAGAGACGGCGTTGCTCACTTTCCACCTTTTTTAAATATAAATTTCTCCGAGCGGGGATCGAACCCAAAACTCCTGTGTTTACAGTCAGACAGACCCTAAACCACAACGACCTCTCATAGTTGACTATAATTATAAAAAATTAAGAAAATGGTCCTTTTTTATCTTTTAAGGTATATAGGTATCCAAGTTTGAACAGATTTTCCATAAATGTGTCAAAGCAATTATATCATAAAAAGTTTTACACAAGGTATTGTTGAAAGTACAAAGGTGGATTCACATCAGGTGGCTATTATTATTTAAATAAAATTTTCTTAGATAATTGCATAAGGTAGGTTTCTGTGAAACTCCATTTATTTTTTAACTAACTCGCGTAAACGAAGGTAGATATAGGTGAAAGAAACTGTAAAAGAATTGGAATTGTGTCAATCGAGCCAGTTGTTGTAGGCCACGGCCCTTATTGGAAGGAGACTTATCTGAAGTATTGGTATTGGAATCACACAATATATCAACATATAATTTACTAGCGGCCCACTCGCAGCTTCAATATTTTTACTACGCCGCAATAGCCAATAGATTGATACATTCAATCATGATCACTATGTGGCTGTAGGTTGAGCACGTCATTGTCAGGCATAGCGCTCCCCGCGGGATTTAAGCCTAAGCTTGCGGCCGTATACAGAGCGTTGAATTATTTTAATTTTACATTATTCTTTAAAAATATACGTCCAAACATGCTATAAAAACCTAAGATTATTTTCATTAATTTTCCGTGATGATAAAATAACTTTCGCTCGTAAATTTCAATACACATTTGAAATAAAAATCGATGAAATATCATCTTATAATTTTCGAATATATAAAATGCCTCATTGTGACTTATTTATAAGAGATAGATATAAGGGTACTAATGAAATAGAACATTTCTTCCATACAATGTACTAACATATAATTTACAATATTTGCAGCGCACGCTCTTAACGCAACTCGATGGCGTTCATTATTATTGTTATTTCGTTATTTAAGGCTAACTAAGATTTACATCATAATGTTATATTCATCATAACCTATAGCACTCCTGAAGAACGTAGCTTTCATACAAAACCAAAAATAAGTAAATCGGACCAGTAGATAGAGAGATCGCTTAAACACACAAACAAACAAACTCTTCCGCTTTATCATATTAATTAGTATTGATGGTACGTATTGAATGAAAATATATTTTACTTATGTAAAGTTAAATAATGTACGAATCAAAAAAATCGACAATCTTCAAACTTCTATCTGATTGTCTACCATCGTAGCGAGGTTGTAATTACTGGAAGACTATTTCCATGTCCTTTGACACAGACCTGCACCACATATTGCGCAAGGCAATTCAATCACTCGAATGCTTTTAGGAGCCTCTGAGACCTGTGTCGTAATGACATTGTGACCGTGAAAATGTTATTATCACGAATTATTTAGTAGAATTATTTGGATTTAGATTTGAATTTTAATTTATATATTATTTGCCTGTAATTTTCTAACATAATCATTAGTGCCTCCGATATGTTTGCTGAGAGGCGTGTTGATGACTTTCACGCTATTATTCGTAAAGGGAGTGCATCTACGCTCCAGAGGTTACGAACGGCATTCTGTCTGCATTGGCTGACCGCTGGAATTCGAAAATTCTGCGCCACTGGTTACGGCTATGTTAGCTCAGGACTGTTTTTGTGGCTACACGTTGGCTAAGGACTGTTTTTGTTTTCCTTTTCCCTTTGTTTACTTTAATTATTTACTAACATTAGGTTTTAAGGTGGTCTCGTAATACTAACAAAATATGGACATGTGTCTGAAATAAAATAAATAAATAAATTAGGAGCACTTCAATTAAAAAGTAAACCCAGACAAATTATGACAAAAAAAAACAAGTAAATCAGTTTTAACAAAGTGAATGTAGAAACAGTGTTCAATTTCCTGCTACATTTTTTCGTGATGCTGTAAAAAATATAGAAATAGACAGGTAGTCAGATAGCTGGACTCGCCTATTGGAATACATTCTCATTTGCGTTTTAGTAAATAGGTTTATGCCTCGACTTATTTATGTTCATGTGATCCAGGTTAAAGACAATATTGATGATACTGTGCGAGAAATCATATAATCGGTTAGAATTCTTTGATTATAACAGCTCGCTTGCTTTCAGGCTCATTTTAAATAATACCACACCAGTAGGGATGCGTACGTGACGCGTAAACCAACTTTTAATCGTCCGAGTCAATGGAATTGAAAAAAAGCGTGGGAAATACAATGATTTTCTTCATTAGTATACCTGTGCGAAGTGCACATTGGAGTGTTTCAAGAGGTAAAACCCTTTAATGTGGGTTAGTTTTTTGTTGAACTGTTCATAATTATAATGAATAATAATTATTATTTTATATTATCTCAATATTAATAAATTGTTAATACTTTGGGTTTTTCAAATTTTTAATCCCTTGTCATATAAAGTACGGCGTTAGGATTCGGCACTCTATATGAAATGCCATCATATGATATCTTGATGAGGCTGTAGATATGTTCAAAGACTGTTGTGTTGTGATATTTTAAATAAACGTAGCGTAGGCTCGTCGTAACGGTCTACCAAAAATATTTTGTAGCCTTTGAAATATTTTGTCTTAAGATAAAAACAAAACATTAGTAGGTTCTCGATTGAATCTAGTCATCGTATGGGTGTAATAATTTAACGTTCTAATATTATATGCAAATAATATTATTAATAGACGATAGCTTGCAACAACTTAACAAAATTTTCCTTTTCGTATGTAGTCTAATCATCTTATAAAAAGGGGATTTTGAATTGAACTATAATGTTTGTTTTCTCTAAGAAATCAATAGAAACAATTTTTGTTGTTGTCACATATTATAAAAAGCATAATTTAGCATAATCGTAATAATCACATCGCATAAAGAATAAGTTTCATTTTTTAATATATATCTCTACTGTAAAGAACTAAACAGGTCTATGGTGAATCTAATGCTTCATTATTATAATTTATACAAACATCACAAATCCCATAAGGCTAAAATGCGAGTGGCACTCGATTAGATCGTCCAATCTGAGTGGTATAGTGAGCTACACAACGGTCTACGCTAGTGTTTCAAATTATCCGTAATTGCATCAAAGTGCTCGGCGTGGTTTACATAGTTTAAAGCCGTTTTCATGCGTAGCTGTTCTCATTGGCTATTCTAAAATTCTAACTAGTTCTCAATATTCCCCAAATTGAATGTTTAAATATAATAATTAAGTTGTAAATTGAGTCGAATAAATTATATTTATGAAAATAAGTGTGCTGCTAAACAAGGATAATTATTATTAATAATAAAATTTTAATGATTATATTATCTCTATTAGTATTAAAAATTGACAAATAAGTTTGAGCAACAAATAACTTGAGGTACACGATACATACCTCGTATAGTGCGGCGAGATGGTTGGAGGTCGCGATCAAGAATGGCTGGTTGACGCCAGGGTGATCCAGATCATGTGCGATGGCGGCCAGCAGTGACGCCATAATTTCAATTGGCTCCAAGAAATCACGAATCTGAACGAGTTTAATACCATAAGTAAAAAGCCTAAATAGTATTTGTAAATTTTTAATTGGACTACCTTCATGAGAAATCCTTCTGTCCAACATATTTGTTACTCCTTTCGGATTTAAAGCAGATGCTATGTGCCAAGTGCTTAAAGTAAAAACTTAATTAGGTACATTATATATTAGCGGCCCACGTGCGATTTGACCCGTTTCTTCGTTTGAATCAAACGAATATTTATTTAATATTATTTATAAAGGCCAAGCGTGGCGCAGCGGCACAAAGTGAGATTGTAAAATCGACTGGTTGTGGGTTCCATCCCCACTCGAGGAGATGAAATATTTACTTAAATTT
>DWAO01000103.1:0-35140 GCA_018230605.1 Heliconius congener | reverse complement strand
TTAGAACACAAGAAACAAAAAAAATATATATAAAAATCAATATCGAATCTGATCATATATTAACCAAAACTAGACAATAAAAATTCAAAATGTATCTTGTTAATTCAAAAGTGTAGCAATAGATTATATAGTCTACAATTGTTATGTAAAATGTAATTTGAAATGGTCATAGAGGAGACTTAGAATAAAAATTAGGCACCAGAAGTCAGACTTAGGCTAGTTTTTATGAATTGAATTTATATAAGAAATGAAAAATTTGCAAAGTTATAAATAATGGAGTTTGTGACGGACTTGATGTGTAATATATGAATATGTAGATTGACGTATATAAAACTTTAACTTAAATTCTATTATCATTTTTCTAAATAGTCTTTAAATAGACCATGTAAAGGAGTCATATCAATTTGAAAAACAATCTGAAACTTATACAAAAATCCGAAACATAACGTAACATAAAAAAACACAAAAATAAATATTTATCACATATTAAATAGTATAAATGTTTGTAATATAAATTGTGTAAATGTCCAAGTCGAAATAAAATCATATAAATGGCTGTCATCTACAAAACGTTCAATCATCAAAAATAACAATATTTTACAATGATTAGCAAAAAACAACATTCATTTGGTAATTAAAAGAAATTTAAAAATTGGATTAAAGCACATAGCATTGTTTTAGTTTCTAGTTGACGGTAGTTTAAAGCAACTACATATTGATGATTGTAAGTGAATTACAACCCCTTACCGGTATAATAATTATTCCTGAAATGAAGTAAAAATAAGTAAATAAATGTATAATAAATGTTTATATTATAAACATATTATTTACTTAATCATATTTTATTCAAATAAATGGTAGTAAATATGTGCAAAGGTTATGATGATAATAAAGAAGAGCATACAATATAAAATAATATTTACAACTTTTGTTGTCAATATTTTTTTAAAGTACTCATAGAGTAGATACTTTTTTATTTTTGTAACAAAATTTTATTAGACCTGTACCTAGTATAAATTATATTTCATAATGACCTTAATTATTTGCAGTAAAATATGCATATTGCAATTGCTTGTATTTTTGACATATATAAAAATTCAGTACCATTCAGGACAATATTTCAATAAGTATTAACGTAAGAAATTGCTTGAGATGAATTTATTACTGGTATAATAAAGGCGCAGGTTAGTATCAATGGCAAAAATAAGAACGTCACTACCATTTTTTAAATAAAAGATACTATTTTCAAAATATGGGAACAACAAACATATCAAAACATATATAACTCGAAAAAGTTAATGGCAATTACATATTAAAAAAATACAAAATTTTAAATATGAGACCAAAATATAATACAGTTTAATTTTCAAAAATGTAATAAATAATAATAAGTTTAATATAAAATAAAATTTTAATCTATTATTGACAAAGTAAAAACGAAAAATAATTAACTAAACATACACTGGTAAGTTATACACACAGCCACACAAATATTTATATTATACGTATACATTAGACATTACTATAAAAGCGGCAACGGTTCCTTCCGAATATACGCTAGTATGAATGATGTCATTGTTTCTCATATAATAATATTTTAGCAAACTGAGATCGGACTGTAGTGTACTACGGGACCATCCATAACTTATTTCACACTACTAGGTAGATGGTGAGGGTAGATGGTGGATGACAAGTCGTAACGTCACATATCATAAATTGGGAACTGCTTGTTTTTACTAAATAATTTCTTTAATAATGTAAAATATGACAATAAACATGACATTCGCGTGACGTAATAGATATAGTTAGTAAACCATTTCTTTGATATAATATATCAGGAATCTTTAACATGGGGTCAGACAATTTGATACAAAGATAACTTTCTGGGTACTTTATTCAATGACAAGAATAATAATATACCTAAAGTGAACCAGTTTTTAAGCGATCTCAATTCTGCCTAAATATGTTAAAAACATCCTAATTCGTTTTTTCCGATTACAAATCACAAAATCTGACAGTTTGGTGCAGTTTCAAAGTTATACACAAAAATACAAATCAGTGATTCATTTTTATATTACAGTAGTAAGTAAATATGGCAATATTATATATTTCAATAGTAAAATGAGATTATATATTTCAATAGTAAAATTTTGATTCATTGGATATTACTTATACCATATACTAGTTATCTTTTTTCATAAGTATTTTAATAGGGATACAATGTAATTATAATAATAGGAATAAAATGTGTATATATATATATATATATATTAAGATTTTGTTATTTTGAATAAAAAATTCGAATATAGCAACGAATAGAATCTAAACACTATTTAATAAGTCAGATAGAGATTTGATTCTATTGCATATAAACCTATAGCTTCAAATACTGCTATGTTAGAAACCTCTATACAAAATCTCAATATATAAATGTGTAAGCCTAAGTATGTGAATAACACTAAAATATTATAAAATAGTATTTAGCCACATATAACATCTTACATCTATAAAAGTGCAAATCATGAATATTGTGGCATCTAGTACCGACGCTTAAAGCCTGAAATAGGCATATAGAAAAAAATATCAAAAACTCTTGTGCAACATAAAACAACCATGATTGCATTCATATATAATATCATAACAATATATATTTTAATTATACAATTACACAGTTTACGAGGCATTAGCTCAACTTTGCTTTGTTTTGTGAAGATTTTTTTTATTCTTTGTTCATATACTTTTTTGCATGATTGTATAAATTGATAGTACCAACTATATCTTTCACTTTATATGTACTGAACATAACAATAAAATATTAAAAATGAAAAATATGTGAAGTTACTATCAGTACAAGAAGGTGTAGGTCGCTTGTATAAAGATCTGGTTTAGACACAGCACCTACATTATATAAACACACAAATGCATAGCTCAGCGTAGACTTCGTAAACTGTATCATACTTGTAATTCGTAAGAGATTCAAGTAAACTTGGGAGTATAAGGTTCATAATTTTGTTATTGTGCATTTATTATCTTAGAGCATCCCAGGACCGTCTCTCTCGTGGTTTCCAGATTTTTCGAAAAACATGAAATCCTGTAATACACACAGTTTAATAATTTAATATTAAAAACAATTTAAAATATTCATTTGGAATATAAATTTTCAAATTCATTAAGTATAAAGTCTGGTTTAAAAACAGAATTTTTTTTAAATATTTCTTTTCATCATAAATTTAAACAAACTTATGTAATTGATGCCAGTCGTGGTATTTTCGATTCATTATTTTCTAGCTAGCGTTATGTAATACTATGTAGTATACAAAGGTACTGCTATATAGAACATATCAACTTCAACGCCACCCCCTTCGGGTCCTATTATATTTTCAAACCATCAAAGAAAACATCATAATATAGAATAGAAAACTTCATCAAAATCTTATATAACGATATCACTGAAACATTACCTGTATGGTAATAAAAAATATTATTTTAAGTTGACGCTATATTCCGCATATTGCACAGGGTAGACAGTGAAGACATAGAGGCAGGGTAGATAGCGGAATGGCCGCGCTTTATGTTATTACCACAGTGAGGAAATGAAAATAATACATTCCCCCGAGTTGGAATCGAACCCGCAACCGTCGCGTTTACAGTCAGACACTGAGCCGCTGCACGACGACGGCCTCTATATACATATAATGAGGTAACAGTTGTATTATAACATACGCATTAAACATATAATATACTTACAATAAGGAAACATGCACCGAGCAGTACAGCCTTGATCCTAACATCCAAGTCCATTGGGAAGGTGATGCCAAAGTAGTCAGAGTCCGTGAAGGCCTCGCGCGCCAATCCTGACCACTGCTTCGTTATTTTGCCCACTTTCGTTTCACCGTCTTTGGAATACACCTGCAAAATTATTAATATAATATAATAATTAGACTTTTTTTGCTCTACGCTATATCCTGGGAACCTAGTGTTTGACATTTCCGTTCCCCACTTTCCACAAAATACTTGAGACACTGCATGTTCAGTGTGAAAATATTGAAATGGGGGAGGAGGGATTAGTCTCAACTAAGTAACAATTTATATATAAGTAAAATATATAATATAGGGCACAAATGGAATAGATACGAAATCCATGAGACCATGAAAAATCGAAATTGTTTAATACCTACAATTTGCCAGTATTTACATATGGATGTCAGAAATGTCTCTCACCAAAGCCCATACAAGAATATTAGAGGTTTATCAAAAAGCTAGAGATGAGTATGCTGGGAAAGAAAATGTGACAGAATAAGAACATCATTGGGCAGACCAATAAGAGTATTAGCAGGCACTTTATGGACAGGTTCAGGTAGAGTTGGGAGCGGCCTTTGCCAAAGCAAACAGATATTGTAATTTAATCTGAATAAATAATTTAAATATATACCTAGAATGTCTTATAAGTTCCTATACATTTCAATTTAAAATACATAATGACAAAACTGTTATTATCTATTTTAAATTGAAATGTAATTTATAATAATAATATGTACTGTAATAATATAATGTAATTTATTTTAAAATTATTATTAAATAACAATAATAAAAATAGTTGTAAAATACACGTTAATATGAAAAAAAATACATAAGAATATTTTAAAATATTAATTTTATATATTATATGTTAAAATGTAGTATTTTCCTGAATCGATTTGAGCGGTCCAACAATAATTCCTACATTATTCCTGTCGTTATTGTTATAGTTTTTACTTTATAAATTTCACGCTGCGCAAATATAGTTAAAATAAGTAATTACTGTGACGAAGCCAATTAAATTTATAAGTATTTTTGTAAGTGGTTCTTCTCTTTTTCGAACAATTATTGTACTATTTGTAAGATATTCACGCTTAATTACTAATAGTCGATTTAAAATATTAAGTAACATTCGATTTTGAATATAATACACAAACCAATATTTTCTTATAAGACCATTATTAAGAGTAAACAATGTAATTAAATAAAATGTTATCAAGTATCCTAGTCATTGAGTTACACCGAGCGAGTCTAAAGGACAAAATAATATGACTAATTTCATACAGAATTATTTTGATATAAATTTATAATCCACACTTAGGAAAGAAAAATATTTATTTAAAAAACGTATAAAAATTCGAACGTAGCGGGACTCGAACCCGCGCGTCCTGGAAACCGCCCAGGAGGCGCGTTCCAATTTTTATAAATAAATATAACACTTCTCTTTCTTTTCTTTTAAAAATAGAAAAAAACCCTATATATCATTTTCTCTAACAAGTAATCAGAATATACCAAAGAACTATCCTTGTATCTATCATTGTAATACCTACTATTAAAAACCTCGTTCTTCTGCTTAAAATTATCATTGTATAACTCCCAGATCCTCACAATTATTAAAGAAACTAATTGAAATCTTATGTTATATCGACAATAATCGAATAAAAACAAACCTTTATTATTATAATTCTACTAATGTACCAATATATTAAATGTGACAGTTTGTAAGAAGGGGTGTCTGTTCCACTTTCACGCTAAAACTGTTAAAGATGAAATTTTATAGTAATATATTTTATACATCAGAATAACAGATAGGCCATAATTTTATGAAAAGTTTCGACGCACACATCAGTGTAGGCAGAGGGAACATAGTGTTAAGACTGGAGGCATTGCCTGTTGAGTAACGGAACTCAACGCCGCGCCTTTTGCCAGACATATTTAATATTTTTATTTCATCGAGAGGGGATCGAACCCACAACCAGTCGATTTTACAGTCACATTTTGTCCCTGCGCCACGACTGGTCTCATACACTACAATATACATATATAAACTAAATGTATTGTGTTTATTAAAACGATATTCGATGTCAGTTTATATTTATAAGAGCTAAATAAATAAGATTACATCGCGCTAGCAGTTGCCAACAGTGAGTAATAGCACTCAATGAGTGTATAATGCGAAGCCTTGAGAGTTGATAGACGCGTATGGAGCTGAATTGGCTTTATACCTACATATATCAAAATGATTTTGTTTGAGTAACAACTCAAAATAAATCATTTTAATATAGGTCTCATGTATATAAAATAACAACTTTATATACATTTGTATGAGGGTATTTTCGTTTTTTTTTTAAATTTCGCTTAATACCTTGAACTCCGTTTGTTAAAGTACTTCGTCCTCTACTTTCCGCTATAATTCGAGGCTCTGGGTGTCAGAAATCGACATGGACATCAATAAAGGCTCCAAAATAATAATTAGACCCGGGCTAATTATTATTATTTTTATTTGGGGGCTTATTATAGGTCTATCTGCCAACAGTTTTCAATACCAATTTTGTACAGATATAAAAAAAGAGGACAGTAAGTCACGAATAACAACTAAAATATCATTGAAAAAAAAAGCGTGAAACACATAACTCGTTGCCTCGCCTTTACCGTGTCTATATTGTGGACCTCTGTGTAAAAGCGCGTTAGAAACATCTATTCTTTATAATTTCGAGGTAGGTTCCTTTTAGCTTCACATGGATTTTCCTTTTCAATTTTGATTAAAATTAATGCAAAAAACCGGTGATTGATTTAAATGTGTTCTTAATAATGTATTACAGGGATTTAAATAAAATATGAATTAATACTACTAAGAAAGATGAGGAACCATAAATACTTAATGTCAAAATTACGGTATGTGAGTAGGTAAGATTGTTAGCCTATTTAATCTTAGGTATTTTTATTATACGCGTGTATAATGCACGTTTTTAAAATTGGCAAAGATTTAGGAAAGATTGCTTCCTCTAAATATTGCCAAATTTTATAATCCAGTAGATCGGGATTTGTGTCTGGCGGATAGCCAATTTTCATGGTAAAGTTGCTGGCTGCGATAAGTAGGTATACAAGCTTTGGATCTCTTGGTTTTGTGAGCAAACCTTGAAACTGTATTGCAGCCTAGCTCAGCTTCTAAAAGAGGCCGCCCCATAAACTAGTCTTAATAGAAAATAAAAATAATTCGATTTTAAGATTTTATTCATAGATGATGAGCTGTGAAAGGCCAACCTTTAATAATTATAACAATTTTAGAAGAACACTCACCGATTTAGGCAATTCACTTCATTTGTACGTCCATGTAGACAAAAAATGAGTATAAAAAATATTTAAGCATTGAATAATTATTTACAAAATCAATCATAATATTAGTATGTAGGTATGTAATTTTTAATAAATAGGTAATGAAAATAACAAAGATTAGACTTACATGAAATTCGACATCGCCACAAATGGAGAAAGTGCACAACGGGCCCTTGATTCTCAACACGACATCACCAGCGGCATTCTTGATGACGTACGAGGGTTTGCATATGGACCACTCCTGCTCGATGGAGCCTATGACGGTGCCGGGCGGCGCCGTCACCTCCATGCTTTGCAACCAGCACGGACACCAGCAGGAATCGCAAGCCAGTGGACGATGCAAATGGATTACCTGAAAAATGTATAGTTTCACGCTAAATCTCGAACTTAGACGAAAAGTACGGAAAGCCTTAATACTTAATTTTCTGGCTGTCCTGGTATTCGGGAAAAATTGTGAAGTTACTTTTGAATATCTTTTCTCAATCGCAAGAAGGTTGGGTGTAAGCAATTGATACTTAGATAGAGTTGCAGATCGTTCTTTTTTTAATCTAATATTAGTGTCTCATATCAAAAGCATAGGATACAAATCTTGCTTAGTTTATTAGAACGTTCCTGAATTTAATATATTCTAAAGATTGGTGTATAATGAATACAATATCTTTTTTCTATACATACAATCTCTGAATGATGATGTTTTGTGAATCTATTTCCATACTAGATGCGCTAGCAACTAAAGTTATTATAAATGTTTGAAATGAAATAAGTAAAATATACCTCATTTCTAAAGTTATCCATGATTTTCATATCGAAAGGTCGCATAGGGCCGCAACAATTACGAGTACAGCAGTCATTGTCTTCAACAGCGTAGTATACTTTCTGACCGACTGAATTTTTTATTGTATATTTGTTATTTGTCTCGAATCCGACGAAAGCTTCTAATAACTCAACTTTCTGATGAACCAAAAGTTGATCGATCATAGACAGGTATTCCAAGCCAGGTGGACAGTTTGTAAGCCCCTGCGGAATAGTCATCCAGCCGCCTGAAAGTGTACCTTTACTTTAACTACATACAATGTGCTAAGTACTTAATAACACTACAACTATCGTTGACCGCAGTGTTAACTTTCTGTTATCGCACTAGATAAATGTACACACACCTACATCTAAAGGACACTATATATTATTTTAAGATTTTCTACGTTTTCTACGTAAGTATTTTTTTTTTGCAAAAGTTGATTAGCAAAGTCAGTGTATGACGAAGACGTATCTATAATAATATGTAAAATATGAAACAAAAAAACTACACACTACATTACAATGTAATAACAAATGCTTTCGACATTAGATAAATATATCTAATCTTAGGTATATTACAGAATATTTACTTTCCACAAGTAAATGACGTTAAATATAAACAATATATTATATTGCTTAATTATGTGCCAATAAAGAAGATAAAGCTCAAGTTTATTTTTCTTAATATTTATTCATACAATTTGATAAAGGTATGTTTGTGTGGTTTCTTTCGATATACCACAAAAAAAACGTGTACCTATCTCTTGTTTGTATGTAGAAAAAACCATAACGTAAGATCACTCCATAATCCACTTTCGAATAATTTCTTTTTAAACTCATATCCATCATATTCAGTCACGCACGTGAAAATTATACCATTTTTTTCTTAAACATAATTTTTTTATACATTTTCTAATTCATACAGTTTTTATATATACAACGTTATGTACACGGGTAATATAGTATAATTGTTTTTTTTTTATAGAACTTGTAAATATTCTTAAATAATAAAAACATGTATAATTTATTTATTTATTTTTTATAGCATAGGTTGTTTTACACCGCGACTTGATTTTCATCGACTTTTTGATGGTTGACTGGAACAGATTTCTTTTAGAAATAAGCCTGCCATTGAAAACTATCTTTACAATTATTTTTATGTTTTTATTAAATGCTATAAATAATTAATATAAAATTTCCTGTTAATCACAACATATTGCATATTTCCATATTATATAAATAACATACTTTCACATAATTTAATAATGAGCGGAGAAAATTGTATTCTGAATTCTAATACACTACCAAATTTGAAAATGTCTTCATATATATCATTAACATTACACAAATTAACATAAACATGTAATTATATTTAATGATATATAGGAAGACCAGACAAATGATAAGTAAACATTACCAACACAACACAAGACAACAACGGTCTAGATGCCCTCCACCACATTTATATAATCAACAACATTCGTTAACCTCCTCTCTTGATCTGTTAATAATTGTTCGTAGCCATTCATTTGATTTGTGAATATTTTTTTATAAAGTTGCTTAATAGATCTCTTTGCACTCTCTACAGACAATGTTTCTATATAAACTCGTTTATTATTTATATTAACGATTTTTGTACACTTTCGGGATAAATATTTTCTGAACTTAGAACAATTTTCATGAGCTAGCTTCAATTTGTTTTTAGGAATTTCCTCAGATAAAAAATCAAAGTTAATATTACCACTATCACTTAACACTTTCATAATTATAAAAGGTACTAATAATTATAAAAGGTAGGTTAAGAAAATAAATAAATATAGTAAAATAATAACTTTTAAATATGCACTGTCTGTCATAACTGAGAATAATGTAAGCACTAATTATTTATCAGCAGTATCACTTTAACAATAACTTTAAGTAAACATTATTATCACTAAGTTTAATTAATACATTCACTGACAATTACTAAGGAATCAAGAATATATATATTTTTTATACATTTCTTTAGCTTTTAGTAAAGTAAAACCAAATTATATATATAGTTAATGAATAAATCTTAGTAAACAATAACTTTAATATTCTGAATTAAAAAAGAAATAAAATTATGAAAAAGATGAAACATGATCATGATGACCAATAATATGACTCCTATATAACTCCAAATAATGATTTAAAGAGTTCTTACACTACTTAAGACAAACTTTTCAGGGTTTCTATGCTGCATAAGGAAAAACGAATAATGTTGTAAGGAAATATTCAGGGTTGATGTTTATTACTTTAACTTTTTTGAAAATATACAAATATCTGCTATCCAAAGATAATTGCTTGGATGCTTCATTCATTTATATTTTTTTACATTTTAATTTTAAAAAAATATTAATGAATAGCATTTTCTCCCTCTCCAACAAGTATTTTTTTAAACACTTTTTAGAAAACATATAAATTTGTTTTTATTACTTTTTTTGTGTTGATTATAATACAATAACCAAATACATACCTGGTGCTTGTGGAACAGGTTGTTGCACTACAGGTGGTGGATATCCAGGTTGAGGATGAGGGTATCCTGGAGCATAGGCTGGCTGAAAACCAGGTTGAAAACCAGGCTGAAACCCAGGTTGAAAACCAGGCTGAAAACCAGGTTGGAATCCCGTTTGCATTCCTGGTAAGGGCTGAGCACCTGGTGGTAGCATTGGCCCAGGTGGTGGATAGTTTTGCATTGGATAGTTGTCATTTGATTTATTCCCTTCAGCTGGTGGAGCATAGCCTTGGCTTTGTGGAAAATTTGGACTGTATGGAGTTTGTTTATGTGACATGTTTCTGAAATATTCAACCAAATTTGTTAAATAGACAGTAAAAAAAATAATAAAGCTATCATAGTGTTAAGACAATCCGTTCCCCACTTATATATATTGTTAATAAATCTATGTAAATAATAAAATTACAACTGATTGCTGTTTGTATATGGAAGGTATATATTATTGGCAGTGTTTATCGAAGTAAAGAAATCCAAACAATAGTTTTTAAAAAATCTATCTGTGTGTTTGTATGCCTCTCACAGATATGGGTAAACCAATTTAAATGCAGTTTTTGATATTGTATTGTTGTGAACTTACCTTCACATTTAGTGTTTGTTTGATTTCAATTAGTTCATAAATAAAAAAGTTATATAAATTTAAAGTTATTATATTAGTAGATAAATCATTCTGTAGGTAAAGTAGGCAAAGCTGATATAGGTCACTAGTTGTATAATAAAGTATAAATAATAATAAAAGTACTTTATTTGTTGAACAGATTTTACACATAAATAACTGTTACAGAAATCTCTTTTTAAACAAATATTTACAGGCATTGTATTAGGAGTCCTCATTCTTCTAATACAATATCAAATCTGTTTTAATATTATAAGCAATAAATATTTTCCTGACCTTGTCTTAATTCAGTCCATGAGGATTTTTTTATAATCACCATTACTTTTAGGATCTATGTAAATTTCTTAGTTTTTCTCATTATATAATTGGGCAGATCATTTGATGAACTGCATGGAAGCAAATCTGGTTTTATTTATGGAAATTTTAATTATATTATATATTTTTTCTTATTTCTTCTATAATATTATCATAATAAACCAATTTACGGGTTTATAAAATATTCTGAGTTATGTCCAAACTGAGAGCAATGAATAAATGTTTAGTGGAGAATTTGACTTTTTTGAAGTATATACACTTTGATTAGAGCTTTATGTACCCTTTCTAATTCAAGGTGCATTAATTTTGTAGTACTGCCCAAATAGAGATACAGTAAGACAGCGCCGACTGTACAATTGATAGTAAATTATATTATATTAATTGAAAGCATGATATATGAGAATTAAAAATTAGTGTCATACATAATATTCTGTAGTCAATAGAATATTCATTCTGTAGTTTCATCACCATTATTAATTATTTTTTCGATTTTAACATAGGAAATTTAAAAAAACATGCAATTAAACATAAAAACATAAACACAAACAAAATATTACTTTAGGGTTCTTATATCATATTTCATGTGTAGTATTATTAAAATGTATGTAAAATGTCATTGTAACAAAAGGAAAATAGTTTTTAATTTATAAATCTGTATAAAATGTAGTAAATGTATTACTTACAAATGTAAAATTTTTAAATAGCCAAAAATAGCCGGTAAAATCCTTAAGTCTTCATATGTTATTTATAATCTCGTCTCATAAGATTAATATGGTTGTTATAATAATATATTGAAATTTCTGATTAGAGTTAAGAATGTTTCAGTTTAGAATTTATAATACAAAAACAAACAAAGTTATTTCTGTAACTTAAATGCAATGGATCTATTCTCCGAGACTGACCGATGACGTAAATAAAATATTTCTATAAACCTTCACAGTTCACAGTCTACATTTATGGTACATAATACATACTTCATTACAGATCACCATTTTTTTGTTCTATTAATAATGATGTTTATTTTGATTTAAAAAAAATAAAGTCATAATTATTTAAAAATAATGTAACTTTATTCAAGAAAATATAAATGTATTACTTCATCAGTAAACCATAGAAAGAATGTTTCTATTTTTAATTTAGTATATTTATTAGTTATATTTCCATAAATTGTTTCAATACAATGAAAATTTTAACTTTCGTTTTACACTGATTCTATATATTAATATAAAAAAATAATAACATGTAAAATTAAGTTTTTGAACGTACTTCATGATAGGCAACTTAGTATTTGTAAGGTTTTTCCTGTTCAGGGTTGCTACGCTTAACAATTACGCCTACAATTAATAGCAATGCGATATACAATAATATTAATTTATATTTTATTAGCTTATTACTTACCGTAAATATGAATTATATTAAAATATACAAGAAGGAAATATATATTTTAGCCTCTAAAGGTTCAATTGTACTTATTTACTGTTGATAATATTTAACATAATAAAATTTAAATGGTTAGAAATATAAAATAAAGAAATATTTTATTTACATGAAATTAAATAGATGTCCATGAAATAATTTAATATAATAATATCGTTAATTTTAGGCAATATATTTAATGTGAATATTGATAAATGAGTGTGCAACACCGACATCCGGTTGGAAATACTCCCATTCGCCAATCAAACCATTGCAATAGGGTGCATTGACCAACCTGCTGCTGGTGCCAATTCTAGCAAACGAGTCAGTTGGATAGATGTTGCTTCCGTGTTTGTACTATCGAGATTAAAGTGAATAGAAGAGTACCGCGATGCAATCAAAGTTGTTTTGCCACTCGTGTAACTAAAATGGCGTCCCTGTTTATGATTTAATTACCATTCTTTATGTGAACATCTCCTAGTGATCGCATCCGAGTGAGTCATTATCCAACATAGCAATGACATTTTTATAGCACAAAGTGAGAATACGTTTCTGAAACGTTTATAGAAGACTGGCAAGTGTGATTAATATAGCACAATAATGCGCGAATTCAAAGTGGTCGTGCTAGGCTCGGGTGGGGTCGGGAAGAGTGCTTTGACTGTGCAGTTTGTGTCTGGGTGTTTTATGGAAAAATATGACCCCACGATAGAGGATTTCTACAGGAAAGAAATAGAAGTAGACAATTCCCCATGTGTTCTAGAAATATTGGATACTGCTGGAACAGAACAATTCGCTTCCATGCGAGACCTGTACATAAAGAATGGTCAAGGATTTGTAGTTGTGTACTCGTTAACAAATCATCAAACTTTTCAAGATATCAAACCTATGAAGGAATTGATAACTCGCGTCAAAGGATCAGAACGTGTACCTATTTTGTTAGTAGGCAACAAAGCCGATCTGGAACACCAGCGCGAGGTTTCTCAAGGAGAAGGCAATGCGCTCGCGCAAATGTGGGGCTGCCCATTCGTGGAAGCATCGGCCAAGAGTCGTACCAACGTCAACGAAATGTTCGCTGAAATAGTGCGTGAAATGAACGTTAGTCCCGAAAAGAAAAAGGACAATTATTGTTGTTGTACAGTGCTTTAATATTTAGTGTGTAATGTGGCATTTATTTCTCGTAAGACTGCAAGGGCGAGGAGGGAGTGAGCCCACCTCGGCTGACGGCCGCGAATCTCCAGCGGGGCCTGGGCGTTAGCCCGCCGGCACCGACCGCTGGACCCTCGGCGGTCGCGACGCGCGTCATATCACGTTGTTAATATCTTTGATACATACCATTGTCCAATCGAGGTGCTTTATCTTATATTTTCATACTTTAGTACTGGTAGATACTCCCGCAGTAACCATAATTATCATATGAAATAAACAAATATCTATCTATAATCTGATTGGAACATTTTCTATTTAGCTTTGCCGAAATCATGTTTTGTGTACTACAAATTCAAAAATTCAAACGTGAATTCAGTATCTGTATCAAATTTTTAAGCAACAGCAGTAACATTTGTAATGTAACTTAATATTAGTCAACTTTGTATATAATTTGTTGAGATTAATAATGTGGAAGGACAAGGACGGTTTTAGAGAATTAAAAAGCCATCCGAATATGCAATAATCTTATATGATTGTGTAGAGTGAAGTGCGATGAGTAAGAGTTTACACCTAAGTCATATTGCAAATTGTGTTTTATTGTGTAAATTATGTTTATATGAAAAATCAATAATCAAAGAAATGCAGATAAAGATTGTCAGTTGCGTGATTGTGTTTTAAAGTCTACCAGGATTTGTGATAATACATATAACAAAGTATCTATAATAAAAGTTTTAAGTGGGAGATTAACTAGTGAAGTTTTATTCTTCAGACACCAAGGTAATAACTTTATTTATTTCTCATTCCAATATTAAAGGATATCTTTAAAAATACAAATAGAAATTGATATAGTAGTTGAGTAGTAAAAAATCTTTTTTTTCTGTAAATAGTTTTTATTTCAAAAAGTTATATTACTTTTATATGTTGCTTTTATATTTCGTTTATAATATGTAGTAGAGTTTTAAATTAATTTTTTTATATCAGCAATAGTATGCAAGTGATTTAAAAGACATACTAACAAATGGAATGAAAATATAATAGTTTTTATCTAATAGTACAAAAAAATATTATAATGACATTTAAATAATCTTTTTTGACTCATAAATTAATAATACAATCTAAAATTATTTATCAAAACAAAAGGCATTTGCATGCCTCATCTTTGGTATTATTAATAATTAAATCATTTATGGTTCTGTGTATATGTGTTTATAATAAAACACCACAACCAGCTTCATACTGTATCCCGCACACAGCAGGGTCGGCAGAGGGAACCTAGTGTTACTACCACTCATGCCACTGTGCCACAACTGGCCCCATAGAACACCACTATAAAAAGTGACTAAAAACAATACTTATATAAGTAAAACTTATTTATTAGATTGATCAAGAATATTTTAGGGATTAAAATATGTGGCATTAGTATCAATTGAATATTTAACAACTCTTAAATTTGAAACTGGCTCTTCTCAGCACAACTGCCTCCTAGTAGGTAGATCTTTTTATTGATTTAGCTTCAATTTGATTCAAAATTGCCTGCAAACATAAGATTTATTTGAATTAAGAACTGGTGGTAGCTTTACTTTCGTTTTATACAATAATAGCGTGCTTTTATAAATCTGTTAAAAAAACAATGTTTTGAATTTGAAAATGACTAGAATAAGATCTACAAGAAGAAATTAACAAACTGCTTCAACTTTATGCTTTTTGTACATAGCAAGCGTAGGCAGAAAGAACCTAATGCCAACCAATATTCTCCATTCTTTTTCTGCCTAGATTGAAGATAATACAAATTGAGTGCTGAAACTCAACACTGAGTTTGGTCTAGCCAGGTTTTAAATATAACAATTAATTGCCCAAAAGATAGACGGACTGCACAGCTTTTGTTTACAATAAAACTGAAATGCATGGTGCATTGGTGATGGACATAATTTTAAAAAAAACACTAGTTGCATTATTCAACTTTGATTAATATTGTTGCTTATACACTTATCAATGGATAGATGGAAAATTATAAATATTGGAATAGTTTACGTATTTGTAATTTTTTTAAGTAATTTAATTTATTATTAAAGAGCAAGATGAACCTTTTGTCCGTTTTCCTGTTTCCTTCTCTGTTGACATATCTGTTAATACATAGGGACCATCAATAAATTAATATTCAATTAACAATACTAGCATAAATGTAGATTTATTTCTTGGTACCAACTAAAATTGGAAAGATTATAATTAAAAAATCTGTGTGAAAGATTGACTGACGAAAAAAAGTTGGCCTAAACGTTTTGCATTATTTAGGGAAAGATACTCTGCTATTATATTGACTTAGAACAAAGATAAGAGAAAAAAGCAATTATGTTGTATTAATTTAGATTTATTAAAATTTTCTCATTTGGCTATGTAAACAAAAGAGCTCATATAGAGCACTTCCAGGTGATTTTAAATGAACATTGTAAAAGGACCCACTGAGTATCCTCTAGGGTTTTGTGACCCAGGTACGGTTCCAAGCTACTAGGACTCTGCAATGAGCCAGGCATGATAAAGTAAATGACAATTTACAGTATAAGTACCTGATGTTTTTTATGGATAACATAAATATCAAACCTAAGTAAAAAGTTTCAATAGGTACCTATATCTTATTTGACCAATATTATTTAATAGTTTTGGAAACCATAGCTTCACCAATCGCATCAAAAATAAGTTATTATCTAATCCTAGTTGTTTGTGATTAAATTAAAAACCTATGACAATGACGCAAAAAAAAGACGAAAATTACATGTCATTAAAATATTTCGCGTTAACAAATATTCTCCATAAGAAAATCGTACATCAAGTTAGGTCATGGTTTGATTACTTAGAAGCTCAAGCGCCACTACTGTTTAGGTGCCGTTACCGGCCCAGATAAAGCCAATTTACTGACGTTGACTGCTGGCTTAGTTTTCTATTATATTAATTTCTTAACTACAAAAATCGTAACATAGAAATTGAAGTTTTGTTTCAAATAAATATATATTTTTAATGACAATCAGGATTAGGAACAGACAGAGAACACTTTTTAGTAAATACTAGTAAAAGTAAGATGTAATGTAAATATATCATTAAAATAAAATATAATCTTCATTTTTTTTTGTTATAATTAATACACGAAATCGTTGTTAACGGATTCTTTACAATGTACATTGTTTTCGAATTTCATACTCAAAACTCAAGTATATTTGAATTGGTCATTATCTTGTGATTGGTGACCCTTAATTTCGTACATTTTAAACAGAACTTTATTGAAAACAATAAGTACAAACCTTTATATAAACAATAAATTTGTTCTACTATGCATAACTATTGAATAGAACATATAATGCATTATAATAAAAAAAACACACAGCTCATAATTTGTTATTCATTCACATGTTATCGAGTCTTATTGTATTTTATATTTGTATTCAGGTGTAAGTCCTTTGGACCCTTTGAAAATTTCCTAAGCACCGGTCTGCATTATTTACTTGAACATTACCAGTAAAACAGTATAAATAAGCTATTAAAACGTATATTATGTAAATATACGTATAATCGAGGTCAAAGTTTTCGCTCTCGCTTCCTTTAATCTAAGTAATTTATTTTACGGATAAAGTGTATAACATTGAATTGTGAAAACCAAAGTCATGTTCGTTACGTGGACGTAACTGTATTAACTTTCAATTACTATTATTAAGTATTTTAAAACATATTACAGAGTTACGTATATCACTCTGATATCCGCCAAGGTACTAAAATGAATAGTTTGCCGAAAAGCAGAGTTTGACATTAAAATTAGATCGTTTTATAGCTGCAATTTGAAAATTTATACAAATTATTCATGTCATCTAGATATAATTATTTAATGTTCGTTTAATGAATTGATGTTAAATATTTTCTATCGCTCAAAACATTCAACTATTCAAGAACGGAAGAATCAAGGTAAGTGTCTTTATATAGCCTCAACATTAATATCATATTAATGTTATGTGGGTGTAAGTATTTGTACGTGCTTCGTAAATGCGCAAGGTCCCGCTTGGAATAGCGGCGGCCGGCAGCGTCTCCCGCGCAACTGCGGCCTGCGTGTGGGGCGCGATCTATAAATAAAAGTAACGTATTGCTCTCCGTTCATCCCATACTTTACTTTTCTATCTATCTATTAGGTAATATAATTTTATTAAGCCCATATAAAAATTGAATCTGCTTTGTTCTATAAAACATATGTGGAACATTTCTATTTTACTTATAAATTACATAAAAAAGAAATACTTTGTTATAGCAACAACTTTGATCAATAAAAATTTTTAAGCAACGTTTTATTCAACTAGCAGTAAGACGTGGACGGCTTTGGTACCCCCTTGTTCTCATGAGTAGAATGTTCTCATGGAACTATAAATGCGGGTGCAGTTATGTTGTTTCGATTGAATACTTCCAGTTCCAAGCTATTATTAAGGATGTTTAGACGCTAACGCTATTGCGTTTGTTGTAAAATAGAGGGTCGATTCCTATATCAGTTGTTGACAATTAAATTGTCTTCTAATTTTGAAGTTAAATGAGATCTTTTTATCTGTGGATTGGTAAAGTTATTTATTTTGAAATTAAAATACTATTTCATTTTGGGGCTATTTGTGGCGCACGGTGGGCACAAAGTGTAACTGTAAACAAGACAGGTTCTTGGTTCGATTTCCACTCTAGGAAATGAAATATTTAATATTTTATTTCTTCGCACTGGTCGAGACAAAAACGTTGTGTTCAGATCCGCCACTCACACGCAATGTCTCCAGAATTCAGCGGAAAATGAGGAACGGAGTTTCTTAATACTATGTTCCCTCTGCATACCCTGCTGTGTGCGATACGCTAAATGCTGTTTACTCAGAAAAAAGTTAATGATATGCATTTGTTAGTATTTTTGATATTATAGAATATTGATATTGCCATGTCATGCATGTCAATACCCAAAAGAAAAAACATAATATATTCAAAAGTAGTACAAACGATGATAATTTTACAGCCATATTAGCCAATTTCTAATGTGGTATCTACATGAGATAACGACTCCTACTGAGTGTTATCATTTCGCAACCTAATTTGGCAAACCGACAAATAAAATATCTACATACCTACCACATTAGCTATGCACGGTTTAATAAGATAGTAAAATGCTAAACATAATAACCAAACAAAAGATATGAACGCCAGTAATGGAACATTCGGCAGTGTTTTTATCATGGATGTCATGAAAATAGAATGTCTTGATATGCTTTGAATTTCTCTTGTATATCTAATTTAATAATAAAATTTACTTGCTTTTTTTTAGCTTCACACATGGGAAATGCGTGCAAGGCTGCTAGCAGAATAGGAAACGGAGGACGGAGAAGGATTCTCGTAGTACTGTGACGCAGAGTGTAAATGTGAACGCAACAGTTGTGATTTCGATTTCCAGTCGAGTAATGCAACATTTAATATTTTCATTTCCTTGCTCTCTTAACACGACAAAGCGTCTTTGGTGGAAAGTGGGAACGGAGGTTTCAACACTAGGTTTCTTCTGCTTACCCTGCTTCTGCTATATGCGGTATTCAGCGTAACCCTACATAGCTTAAAAAATAATTATATTAATTTGCATTTGTATGATTATGATGTTATTATTACATTTCATATAACATATTTTAATATAAAAAATTGACAGTTAATATAAAAAAATAGTAGCACTAATTGAATTATATTAGCCTTAGATAAACCTTTGCAAATTGTGAGTAGCGCACCTTGTTTTCTAGACCTGTAGGCTAAACATCAGGTTTGTTAAGTCCCTGGTGAATTACGCAAAAGCCTACCTTGACTTGCATCAGTTGCACATATTAGAGTTAGATTATTGTGATGTGTTTCTTTGTACGTTTTGAAATTTTCGATTTTACTGTTTAGCACTTGTCAGAAAACATAAATAAAGTGAATTTCATTGTTATATTATACACAAGATACATCCATTAGTCGTTTTGTAAGTAAACCGTAATAGGTATGCCGTATATGTAAGTACTTAACGCTGTGCGTTGTCGCAATAGACAGTGAGAACACCAATCAAGTCTTAATATTTTAACGAATAGATTTCAATTCACAACCATCATACGGGTCAGGGGGGATTCTACTGTGTTACAGTCACTTGTTATATCTATAATGCAATTTGGTGCATTATACAATGCCCCAAATATCCAATATAAGAAGGTATATATAAAAATTGCAAATTGAGGAAATATAATTAATAATGTAAATGAACAGAAACTACAATTAAAAGTTCTGGTTAGTTAGTTCTAGTGTTATTTTATTTCCTTGTAGGCAACTTGTATTGACAAATCAATGTAGGTATTGTTCAACGGCTACATGAATAATAATAATTCCTGGAATCGCATCGTCCTCATTACAGTGTCTATAGACGTAAGATCCTTTTACATTGTTTTATAACTTTGTAATGTTATTTAGGGGTTCGTTTACGTCGCTCGATATGTACTGTATAATGGACCTAAGTGTGCCCAGTTAAGATACGTTGTTGTGGAATCTTATGGCGGCTGTGGATGGGATGAGCAACGCACACGTGGTCCAAGCGACATAATAACAAAATGAGAGACGTGCATTGTATTCAACGGCCCTCCTCTTATCGTGTTGCCACGTGTTGAACAGGTTTCATTTATGAATTTCTTCTAATTATTCTTTTCATCATAAGTCCGATATGGTTTCTTTTTCATCTATATAAAAATAATTTATTCAAATTATATTTATTAGAAAAATCTTGCAAACAATATCTAGCTACAAAAATTTTTTTGAGATATTCTATTGGAACATGTAGATACTACGTCGATATATAATTTTTGTATTGTAATGACCTCACCATCCGGTAATCTATGCTTGTTCTGCAATATTGGCTTAATGTTTTGGCAATACATATCTATTGGATGTCGTTGACTGTTTAATTAATTTGATGCTTATCAATTGGACTAGAATTTGTTTATCAAATGGATTAGATGGACTGAATTTATACCTGTTCATAATGCTCTCTTGGTGATAAGATTATTAATTCAAAACACAATTCAGAATATTATATGTGTATTGTTAAACATTAAATACAATATTGTTTAACATATATAATTTAATCAGCTTCACGCTGTATCCCGCACACAGCAGGGTAGGCAGAGTGAACCTTTTGTTAAGACACTCCGTTCCCCACTTTCCGTCGAATTTCAGAGGCATGGCGTGTTGAGTGGCAGAACTCAATGCCACTCTTTGCCTCTTTGCCTCGAAAAATATAAATTTAAATAAATATTTCTTTTCCTCGAGTAGGGATCGAACCCACAACCGTCGCGTCACAGTCACACTCTTATGCCCCTGGGCCACGACTGCCTCAAACGGCTTAGCAAATAATATCTTCAACAAGATCTTCAATTTGTTGCCCAATTACTTGGGGCTACATAAGTAGGTATAAATATTTCAATAAAGTTAAAAAAATGACAGTATGTATAATATAATATACAATATCTACATAAACGCAAAACACATGTATTCACATGAGGTCACATCGGCAGTCGACTTCCGTTCAAATTAGTGTTGCTCTTTGACCGCATTCATGTTCATTCTTTTTTAGCTGTCAATCGCCGGCGCTGAAGGCGATATTTAAAATGATAATATTTCCTCGAATATTTTGTGCGTCTATTTAATTTTGATGACTAAACAATATTCGTTTAATTCTGTATTTATGGGGCCAGTCGGCCAGTTGGTTCTAAATATTTTAATTTTCTCGTTCTGGAAAAGAGGCAAAGCAAGGCGTTTGGTTCCGCCTCATAACACACAATGCCTCCAGAATTCGGCGGAAAGTATCTTAACACAAGTTTTCCAGGTTCCCTCTGCCTAACCCGCTATGTGCGGGATACGGCGTGAAGCTGTATTTATTAACATGTATATAACTCGCTTCAATGCAATAGCTAGCAAATGCCCACATTTAAAATTCTAAATAGACACGCATGCCTCTGACCAACGATCCGTGGCACGTGTACAACAATCTCATACAAAAATACCGATCGTTAGAAGTGAAACTAAATCGAATAATCCATCAGGAAAGTTTTGTTCGCGTTCAGTGATTAGAAGTTTTACGTGCGTGCGTTCGGTGCTGTTTGTAAGAGTCATGCAATGTCGAACTTATGTGGGTGGTAGGTGTATAATACCGATAGCTAACAGGTACTAAACCACGCCGTAATCGTGCCTGAAAGTGAAATTAATTGTGACTCGAAATATTTTTATTATTTATTCACAAGGCTTAAGTGGATTCTTAAACGGTACGGCTATTAGAAATATGCTGTTTGAAAACTTTGAAATTGTTATTTCGTTATTGTATTTATATTTTATTTGAAGGAAAAATAATATAGAAGCCGTCGTGGTGCGGAACAAAGGTGTGACATCGAAATGGTTGTAGGTCCGATATCCCTTTGCGTGATGCAATATTTAATATTTTTATTCAGTTAATTCATAATGCCGCCAGAATTCTGCTGAAAGTTCCCTCTGCCCACCTACCCTGCCAAGTGCGTGATAGAGCGTAAAGCTAAAAAAAGTAACATTAGATAAAATATGATATATAACATATCATAAAAATAATATAACATTAAATAGAATATATAAAAATATTTTATTATAAAATATAGATTGCTTAATTAGGGCCAGAGAAAAAAATTAGAAAGTAATTTAAAAAAATAGAATAAAACGTATTATTGCTGTAAATAAATAACCAAATCGTCTAAGACACTAATATAACTAAGTATATTTAGTTTTAGTCCATATTATATAAACTACCTATAACCCAAATAACCCAAATCCCTTAAGCCCTTTTTGCGTGACTATGTGATAAATATCTATTTACAAATTTACATACCTTAATAATTTAGTACGAAACGAATAAGATATGGGTTTTACTTGAACATTAATTTTAAAAGCGATATTATGATGTTATACTAGTGGGAGGCTCGTCGTGGCCCAGTGACACGAAGTGTGTAAAACCGACTGGTTGTGGGTTCGATCCCTACTCGAAGAAATATTTATTTATATTTATATTTCTTCGCTCTGGTGTCGAGGCTAAGCGCGGCGTTGAGTTCTGCCACTCAACACGCAATGCCTCCAAAAATAGGCAGAAAGCCAATTCCCTCTGCCTACCCTGCTGTATGTTGGATGCAGCGTGAAGCTGATGATGATGATGATAATGATGATGTTATAAATATAATAAGTATTTAAGCTTATAAAATATATAGAATATATCATTCCAGGCCAGTTGTTGCGCAGAGGCACAGAGTCGCTGTAAACGACAGACACGTTGTGGGTTCGATTTCCACTGCAAGAAAACAAATATTTAATATATTCGTTTCTTCGCTCTGGTGTCGAGGCAAGGCGGAGCGTTGAGAAATTTCTCCAGAATTTGCCGGAAAATGAAAGAAGGAATGTCTTAACACTAGGTTCCCACTGCCTACCCTGATGTCTGCGGGATACATCGTGGCAAATAAAAAAAAATTAAAAAATCCTAATAAATTGCACTGGACAGTAAACTATCTGAGATTTCAGGTTGTAAGGACTGCACAACCTACTCTTCAACACTTCAAATCGTAACATTACGAGATAATCTATTGTTCTTTCAATACAATTGAGTTGAGTCATATGTTCACATTAGATAACCCGTCACACGTATTAACATTCGACTTAAATTTTCCAACGTCTCTCGTAACATGCATTGAACACAAGAACATTACAATAATCTTTAGAGAATTAGTTCCAGGTATTTTTGTCCGGTTACTTTATTATACAATTTATTGTATAAACCATATAATAATATCTTGACATTCTTCGGGCGCTACGTGAGAGTGAATGGGTGTAATATAATAGGTGTTGTGACTGTCATTCCATTTTTTGCCAAATATAAGATATTAAATATTTATCTTGTACAATACAATAAAAATATTTTTTAAATTGAATGTTAAAAGAATAGTTACTATGATGTTTTTAGCCTTTACTCGACTTAGTTAGCTAGTCTCTCTCTGACGTCATTCATTTATAATTAAAATACCGAATTTAACAATTTCTTTCTTACAAACAATTCGTACCAAGTAAATAAAGTGCCCGTGTATAATGAAATACATGCTATGTGATTCCATATCCAAAATGAGTTTAAAACATGCATAGCCACCACTAAAACCAACGTTATTACAGGAAAAACCTAAGGAGTCTAAGACATGAATGTTGCCATAAAATATTCTTTGAAATGATTTCTAGCGAAAACCGCAATATGTAGCAATATACGTTGCACGTCTAACTATGAGTGTTGCCTGTATTCAGATTCAGCGGTTGGTGCGGTGCCAAGCGTATGTCATCTCTTCTTCTTAATGTTTAGCTCAAAGTTCAATGCCAACAAAATGTGTTTGCAAACTTGACTGTGTGGTAAGGAAACGTTTATTTGTTTATTCTTTTCCTATTAATCGACGTCGAGTCAATGTTATCAGTTCGTTTCTTTGTTTATTGCGTTGTATGAAACAATGTATTATAATTAAAATAATCTGGTAATATAGATTATTTTTATCAGTTTCACGCTGTATCGATCGATGATTGTCAAGACACTCCTCTCACTTTTGAAATGCGTTTTCAATTTTTGCCTTTACTCCAGAGCGAACCAAACATTAAATTCCATTTTATCAAATGGAAATCCAACCTACAATCTGTCGCGTTTGTTCCCATGCGCCACGACTGATGTTTAAATATATACATACAAGATATGGGCACTATTTAGAATTTATATTAGAAATCAACGTTTTATAGTAGCATCGCCGCAACACACGTCATTGGGAAGTAGAACAAGTTTTTTCTTGCCTTTATCCGTCGTTGAATCAAGCGAAAGGTATCATCATATCGTAGTTTCCCGGTGAAATCGCGTGTTCACAGGCTCGCAAAAACTAGCGGTACTCTGCTACTAGTTGTAAATTGTATTGGAATATGCGCAACTAGGCGGTTCAAGTCGAACAATAATCGAACGTGCTTATATACAGCGTAAAGGCTTGAGCCTGAGTCACGTATGCTACGGGCAACAAGTTGTGGCCGCTCTGTAGTTAGGTTTTCTGTTAACATTTGCGCAATGTTTACTCGGGAAGAAAATTATTAAAAGTAAGAAAATCGTAGTATCAAATCTACGCATACATATGCAGCTAATTTCAGGACGGCCACGACTTGTTGACCGTACTGTACACATACGCCATGGCAATCGTCCAATGATGCCGACGTTTGAAATGACTAAGAACTAAAAAGAATATGCACACAATTACAGGAAACAAATCAGATCGTAAAAACTTGTTCTGTTATGGTTCTAATAAATTTGCTTCCTTTCTTTCTAGCTACCGATAATTACACAAAGTAGTACGTTTTTAATACTCTACATGATTACATATTAAATGTAAGTGGCATAACTTGGATTTTTAAAGACTTTTATTGACGTTTTGACTTTGCTTGACTAAAAAACAAGTTAATATTCCATTATAATTGTAATATTTATTTTAAATATGACAGTTATTATGATAAAATATGCTATGGATAGATATTTGTAGTTGTTGTAATGAATTATGATATTGATATTAGATGGCGATGGGGCCAGTCGTGGCGCAGAGGCGCAAAGTGTGACTGTCGACTGAATCGACTGGTTGTGGGTTCGATCCCCACTCAAAAAAGAGAAATATTTATTTACATTATATTTTTATTTCTTCGCGCTGGTTTCGAGGCAAAGCGCGGCGCTGTGTTCGACCACTCAATACGCAATGCCTCCAGAACTCGACGGAAAGTGGGGAACGAACTGTCTTAACACTAGGTTCCCTATACCTACCTGTTGTGTGCGGGTTTATTTCATTTAATTTAATATTGATATTAATAAAATTTGATAAAACTATATTAAAATAAAAATGAAGAGTTTGTAAATTCTGAAAACGGTAAATCCAACGAAAGAGGAAATAGAGCAATTTTGTATTACAGGTTGATTACGTGCTTGGAACTCGCCCATAGAAAGTGAACGTGGGAGACTAGAGGCTGTGCCGTTCTGACGTCATGTTGCTGGTCATCTCCTACATTTACTAATGGAATAAAATATTAAACTATATTTATAGCAGAAAATATAAAAAAGACCATTCTCGGTTGCGACTTTACGTAGCGAGTAGTTATTACAGAATAGTTTTACTAAATAATAATATAGCAGCTAATATTATAAATTATTTTATAGTGGTTCCATTATGGGAAGTAAAAAATATACGTTTAAACATCCACATACAAAAATATATATTCAAGTGTAGGTAGTCATTAGTTTCGTAGTACTTACTATTTTTAGTAAAACATATATGTATATACAAGTATGTAGTGAATATAAGAGATTACTGAAAAAATTCAAATGTGCCTCGTTTACGAAATTCTGTACAATCTAAAATTGTAAGTAATCTTTAGTTTTGTGATAGTATATCTGTGACATGAGTTGTTATTTCAAAAGTAGGTATATTATCAAAATTATCTTAGAACAATATTTTATTTTTGATAAACATTTGACCTTGTGTCAGAATAGCAATAGCATCGCGTAAAATGGCGAATCTCTGTGGACGCCCCAACTTGAGGACATAGGAACATATGTAAGTATGTACCTACATATATCAATTTATTTAAAATACTTATTTTATGAGCCCATACACACGGGCCAGGCGTACCACGCGACGTATTGTAGGTTCGATTCCTACTTGTAGAAATAAAATATTTAATATTTAAAATTTTCTCTCTGGTAACGAGTCAAAGCATGGCGTTGAGTTTCACCACACAACACGCAATGCCTTCAGATTTCGCCTGAAAGTGGGAAACACAAGTGTGTTAATGGGAAACGAATGTTTTAACAATAGGTTTACAATTTCCCTCTGCCTAGCCTGCTATGTGCGGAATATACCGTGAAGCTCACAAGACACGGAGAGTAAATGCACTGCTCTTATTTCTCTATTTACTATACTTACTACACATTATATACATTTAGAAATATTGCTTAGTACACATTCTATTCCTATATGTTATTTCTTGGAAACGAATCTAGGTATGCGAAAACGTCAAACCTGTTGAAAGACCTTTCTCAAAGGACGTAATGCTAATCGGACGGTCTTATTGCGCCATGGCGGAAAGTTGTAATATGTAAGTTATACATAAATATAAATTAATTAATATAAATTTAAATAATCTAAATCGATTAACTTTTGAGGCCAGTTGTGGCGCAGCGGCACAAAAAAGCTGACTGGTTGTGGGTTCGATCCCCATTCGAGGAGATGGAATAGTTACTTAAATTTATATTTCCATTTCGTCGCTCTGGTGTCGAGGCAAAGCGCGGCGTTGTGTTTTGTCACTCAACACGCAATGCCTCCAGAATTCGGCAGAAAGTGAGGAACGGACTGTGATAACGCTATGTTCCCTCTGCCTACCCTGCTGTGCTTGTGAAGCTGATTTTAGATTAACGTATAAAAATTGTAGGGCTGTGTAATCGATACTAGCTTTTAAAAGTACTTACTAGGTCACAGTGTATCTGTCCTCGCTTAGCGAATGTGATGCGTGACCGTTACCCAACATACACTCTCCGAGGGGAGTACAATAAAATGTATGAATTGTAATTAGATATCACTTATGAATTGTTCACCTTAAACTTCATGTTTCAAATTGCTAATATTGTTGTAGTGATTATAACAATTTATTTTTTAGTCCATATATCCTAGCTTTTGAAAATATAAACAAAATAAAAAAAAATAATTAAATTTTGATGAAAATGGCAATGGTTCAAAACTGCACAGCTGGTAGTGCAGCGAGGGATTTACGTAAGATCAGTTGGCTTATCAGGGCAGGGACGTGACGCCAACGTAGAAAGCGATTCAAAGAACCATTTGCGCAATATCATTTCGAGGAGACTGTTGCATATAATTAACAACATTCAACTTTTAATTATTTGTTAATAATATTTTCCCATAATTGATTGAAATGTTTTTTTTTTAAATTTTAACATTTAGTTCAATATCAGACAACATACCTAATAAAAATATGCATCATAATTTTTTTAATACATTTTTATCAGCTTCTTTAGGTAGTATTAAGACACTCCGCTCCCCACTTTCCGCCGAATTCTCAAAGCATTGCGTGCTGAGTGGTGGAACTCAACGCCGCGCGTTGCTTCGACACCAGAGCGAAGAAACGAATATATGATTTCCTATTAAATATATGATTTCCTCGAGTTGAAATGGAACCCACAACCTGTCACGTTTACAATCACATGTTTGTGCCCGTTCGCCGCAACTGGCCTCATTTTTATTACATGTTTAAGTATAAACAAGTCTTATTAAAACAAAATGTATAATATTTTTATTTAAATAAAATTGATAATGGCATTTAGTAATCGGTACTTTTGCAAGGTTCCATTTTATCATATTTCATTCATGAGTCACAGTATCCTTCACGAAAGCGATAAACTAAAATATGACATGTGTTGTTCATCGGTGGCAGCAAGTTCCTGTTTACATTGTGTACTTTATTGTAGTGCAGACATTTGTGAGGCCATTCGTGGTGCAGGAGCACAAAGTGTGACTGTAAAATCGACTGGTTGTGGGTTCGATCCCCACTTGAGGAAATGAAATATTTATTAACATTTATATTTTCATTTTTTCGCTCTGGTGTCGAGGCAAAGCGAGACGTTAAGTCCCGCCACGGCGAAAAGTGGGGAACGGAGTGTTATAATACTGGATTCCCTCTGCTTACCTTGTTGTGTGCGGGATACAGCGTGAAGCTGATTTGATTTGATTTTGCAGATATATGTATTCATAAGTAGGTACATATATGGTCCTTTACAAAATATGCATCATATTGAATGAGACAAGATAGTATGGAGGTGACGTCGCTTAGACGTTTCGTATAGAAATTATGATTTTACTTCGTTACTACTCTAGTTTACCTCCTCTTGAGTGCGAACGAGAGATCAGAGCCCGGCCACTGGATAAACATCCACGTTTAAGAAATAAGAATGGGGGCTCAATTATGGGACGCGCGGAGTCCTTCGATGTGACTCACTCGCCGTTGATTGATTCATCCGGTTTCTTTGTAGACATATTCACGATTCGACGAGTCAATTTAAAAGCTTTTATGGGAAATAGTTTTATTGTATTTTATAACATTGTAAATAAATAAAAATTATATAATTAAAACATTATTTTCACTTTTTTATAGTCAAATGTATAATATGTACATAGTATTTTTGTTTTATCACATGTTGTTGTAACATTGTTAGATCCTGTACTAGTAGATTTTGTGCTCTCCATTTACGTACGTACTGACTGCGTTTTATTTATTTTTACATTATTTTGCTCGCATCCTCGCTAAGTGCAAATGCAAATGGGTTTCGTCTCGTTTACAGAGATGCTTTCATACACTCAACCGGTCGTTTAATTAAAATATTTGTTATTGGTACAAAAGTCATTAAAATCGAATATTTTGAATTTATAATAATAAATCCAATGAGCCTTAAAACACAGAATTTTTTAATACTAATCTTTTATAAAATTAAAACACTTTTTATATATAGTCAAGTTTAACCTCTGGTTAAGGTATAAGTGGACCCGCGTTACGTTGTTAATTTAGTCCATTAAAATCTTATAACATAATGCTTTTATATAAAGGGTTTATTTCATATCCGCAGTAATTCGAACAGTAAAGGTGAATGTTGCATCATTTCTCTGCTGTATGTTAATTGGACCAACCTTCGCAAGTATGTTAATTTTCTCATTTGTTTGAACGTATCTTCTTTCAAATATGGGTAGGTATAGTTGGGCTATATACGGACTTGTGAAATAGTCCGAGTGGTGAGTGCCTGTGCAATTTTTATCACTAGACCATTTTTTATACATAATTAACAGCATTTAAAGAATTGAACAGAGAGAAAGAAAGAGAGAGTGAGATTTGAGGAGAGGGAGAGAGAGAATGTGTTTTATTAATTTTATTAAAAGTTAAAAATGAAATATAATGAGTCTTTAAATAATAACAAGGCAATATGCAAGACATTCATACTAATAAATGTTCACAGTGGTCCAGCGGTGAGACCTTGTTGCGGACAGTATGCATTATTGCTTACATGCGAGAACAGCGCGGTTTAATAATAATTTCAGGTTGCGAGCCTGTTGCTGATAAAAATCAAAGATTTACGTGAAACTGTTGACCAGAGTTACTCGCCGAGTAACCGTTCCTATGAAGGACGACCTGAAAGTATTTGTATATTTGTTTACTAAATACCTACTTCTTTGTTCAAACAAACGTTTTTAAAGACGTTCCTTACGCTATAAAATTATAACAATAATTCAATAAAACATATATTTTAGTATCTATTTCCCGAAGTGACTGGTCTGCTAACATCATGACTGACTCGTAGACTTGTTCATATAGATTTTAATCAACGATCATCGTGTCTTGTAGGCTGGGTTGGTTTGTAATAATATTTTTTTATAGATGTAAGTAGATTAGTATCTATTTCCACAGAATGTTTTTAACCAAATCAAATAAACTAATTCTTATTCTTCGTTCAATGTTACAAATAGTAAATAGGTAAATAAAACATAAAGGTCACAGATAATATGATCATGACATCAATGTGCAGTAGTGTGGTTCAAGACCTAGTTATCGGATATAATTTTTATCGTAACAATTTAGTATCTTTGTATACAGTACAGTAGACGTTTATGTAATTGTTTCTTGACATTAACAATATCATTATACAAACATTGGGGAAAGCAAATATATTCACAAAATAAATAAAAATAATGTTTCAAGTACAGTTTTGTATACACGATGTGCTTATTGAAACACACAGGCCTGCTATTAAATTGTCATCATTTTAACTAGCTTCGATTCTTTAAATATTTAAGACAAATTAGCGTTAATATAATAATACCGTTAGTGTTATATCTGGACAGTCCATAGAAATTTTTCTGAGGCTTGGACGGCTGCGCTCGCGCACGCAGCCGTGTGATGCACGACACGAATAATAAACCAAGCCACTTCCTGCCGTGCGATAAGCGCTTCATACAACGAACACCACATCACACAAATCATGCATTACACAACCACATAAACATATTGTCATGCCTTTCAATTATATGTAATATATATATGCGAATAAGGTTGTGTTTAGCCAGTTGTTAATGTCCATACGTCTTCAAACATACATATTTATTAATTCTGCTAAGTCTTTGTCTATTTAAATATTAAGCACTGACAATGCTTAAAAATACAATATGAGCAGTATCTGTATTGTTAAGTTTTTATAGAGTGTCTCTACTTATTACTGGGTAAATAAAATAAATATATTTAGAACAAAGTCAACTCACTACTAAAGATAACATAAACAATAAAATAATGATATTATAATAATACACTGAGTAGGCGTTATACCTAAGCAAAAGTTGGTATTTTTTTACATTTTTTTATTTTTTTTATATCTGCTTGATAAATGAACTGATGGATGAGATTAGAAATATTTTCTATAATAATCTTTCATACCGGAAATGGAGAAAATGGATCAAAGCGAGAATCGTAGCAGATAAAAATATCGTCGGGATGAGGATCGAACCTTTACATTAAAATCTGAGTGCATTGCAGAATGATATTGTAGGGTCTCTCTTTCTGTAGTCGGTCCCTCACATGTCTGAGGATCGTCAGGGTAGCATCTGGAGCGGATGATCTGCTTATTATTGTCGGTATATTTTGACATTATAGTTATTGCAGTGGTAGTCGCAAATGTATCTAGAGTAGGGTTTTTTTAATGTTTACAATTATTTATTTTACCCGCATATGCTATGCTTATTATAACACAAAATAGTTTGTTTTTGTTGTTGTAAACGCTAGTCTTCTCATTTTTTAATAATACCATGATTCACGTAAATTGTTGTGATGAAACCCTCGTTATGAGTTACCTCGGTCACTTAGAATGTGTCACGTCATCTGTGTCATACACTATAGATACATCTATACTGTATGACACAGGTGGATAAAATATACATTATCAATAAATGAGTATTGGATATAATAATTTTATTATTATTAGTCATTTTATCAAACACCGAGATGAAGCCGAAAGTAAAAACTAGTACAAAATAAAGTTTAAACTGAAATGTTAGTTGACAAGTTTGGCTTAATACCACACATATTAATTAACTGCTAGTTAAAGTTTATATAATAGATTATACTCATGTAAATATTTAGCTATATGCATAATCTTAATCATATTTACTTTACTCATAGGCGCTTTGATGATGACTGTCTGTTTACTCTCCTTGGAAGTAAATTAGTTCCTAGCGTCATCAACGCTGAATCATCGACTGGTTTGGTTATACTTTCAATTGTGGCAGACGCATTTCTAAGAATTGCTGATTAAAATATGCGAATAACTGGATGTTATGCATATTTTTTTTATATTAAATATGCTTTTTTTATATATACGGGCCAGTTACCAACAAGCACCAGTGATCCGACATTTTATTTAACTTTCAGTAACATGTAATGAAATTCTTTAGTTATTACTATTATGTACAATATACATCATAGGTACTATCATGTAGGATAATACCTCTTTTATCTTCAATTTATTCTGAAATAGATGGAGAATTAGAGAATTTACATAGAGCGAGTGCTTTCATGAAAATATCCGCATTTCTTAAGCTTATTGTTCAGAGATTAAGTTCAAGGTATTGCGCAATCTTTATCATAACAACTATTTCATATTATGATTTTTTATACATATTATTTGACCAATTTAAAAATATATATTCCTTGAAGTTGCTTTTCTTCATTTACCGACAGACATTGATAATTTTTTTTTTTATCTATATGTACATATACTTATTTGTTGTTTAGTTCAACATTTTGAAACTATTCTCTAGAATAAATAGGCTAAGCAACTAAAAAGCAAAGAAAAAGTTGTGGTAGGAGTCGAAAATGTAGAATTCCTATAATAATACTTTATGACACAGCCTGAAACAAATATAAGGACTTCTAATATAACACCATTAAAAGTTTTTTTTTTTCATTTTAAAAACATAAGTCTATATATATAAATAAAATTGAAGAGTCCGTCTGTGATTTCCAAACTAATTTTAACCGTTTTTTAAGTAGGACATACATATTATATTAACACGACACTAAAACATAAACAAACAATTTTCAATGTCTTGTCTGTTTGTCTGTCTTTTTATTTGTCCGAGCTAATCTCAGGAACAGCTTTTTTGGGATTTTTACTAAATATACTTCCAGAATTTCCGCGGATTTACGTGCAAAAAATCGTTTTACCTACAGCCTACCCAAATATATATATGAAATAACTAAATATTTTTCTATTAAATACAAAAATTTCTTGAGATCAAAGTCAAAAAAATAGCCAAAAGATACAGTATATATTAAAATAATAATATTATCAACCAATTTTCCCAAAATACACTTAAATAAATATTCTTCCAGTTTAAAAATGCGACGCCGCGCGGCGGCCGCTAGTCAGCAATAAGCACAATAAAATTATTTATTTTTATTTTATTACAAGATAACTTGTATTCGGGGTCTATACATTTTATACCATTAGGCGTAGATTATTGGGGCTATCAATGGTTTTAACGGGAGATTTTCCCTATTTTAGTTGACTACAAATTTTATGTGAATTGAATGTATTTTTAGTCATCTATTTTTTCTCATAATTATTATTTAAAACTTTTTTTTTAAATCTGTAATGAATATGTATCATTTACATAAAGTGTCGATTACTGGTGCCCGCGTGGTATGCATTAGTGGCATACACATTTTAATAGTGTCTGTGTTCTCTAAAAGAGAGCTGTTCTGAGGATTCGTACGAACAATAAAGAATGAAACTCTTACAAGATCACTCGTATGTCCGTCTGCTTATCACACCCAATTTGTTCCGGAGCTTTGGACCAAAACGAGTTACAATATCGAACCAAACAATAACGAGAAAAAAATATATAACATAAGCATAAATAAAAATGAATATAAAAAATTTTAAATAATATAACATAAACATATTGATTTTAAGTTTAAGACTGAATTTATTTCTTTATTAAAAGTTTTGCAAACTATATCGCGTGGCTTTCTAAATAAAAAGGCTTGCTTATTTCTCAAATATTGTGTTAAAAACCTAGTGTTAAGACATTCAGTTCCCCATTAGGACACTTTCGTTCGCCATTTCCCGCTGAATTCTCTTGTTACCAGAGCGAGAAAATGAAAATATTAAATATTTCATTCCCTCGAGTGGGAATCAAACCCACCATCGTGACGTACAGCATGTTTGTGTCCCTGCGCCACGAAGACCTCATCTATTATATTTTTATAATCGACATTTTAAAAGAAGAAGAAATAGAGAACCCAGAGTCAGAATTAGAGACACTATGAGTTGATTGGCGGAACTCAATACTGCACTTTGCCATCAGAGCCATTTTTCATCGAGTGGAGATTCCTCGAGTGGGGATCAAACATACATCCATTGTATTTAGTGTCTGACACTATCACTATAATAAAGAGTCCACTGCGCCACGATACCTTCAACATTTTAAGTTAAGTCCTTTAAATATCCTTACTTATTATTTTCGGGTCACCTAATCGATAAGAGTAGGAAAATATTTGGTTGGGGACGATAAACGGATCGGATTCGTTGATATGTAAAAAAAAATATCATATTTACCTAAGCCAAGTCCCTACGTAACCACAGGATTTTTAAACAGATTACGGTATCGAATTTTTAAAAATAAAGTAGTTGTTGGTATAATTCTGTATTAAGAAAATGTCACAAAAAAATTATCTAAGTTTAAAGCATTGCTTGGTATCATACAGAAAGTCAAAATCGGATAGGTACCTATTTCTTAATTCTGCATAATCGTATGTTTTATTTGTATACCAACTTTAGAAACATAAAGACAAGGAACATCTCTTCTTACAAGGTATATCTTTTCTTTTATTATTTTTAAAAACAAGGTATATCATATCTTGTTCTTAAAAGAGGCCAGTCGTGGCGCAGCGGCACGGAGTGTGGCTGTAAAATCGACTGGTTGTGGGTTCGATCCCCACTCGAGGAGATGAAATAT
>DWAO01000102.1:0-35191 GCA_018230605.1 Heliconius congener | reverse complement strand
CTACCCTGCTGTGTGCGGGATACAGCGTGAAGCTAATTTAATTTAATTTTTATATTAAATTGATAATATATAAATTAAGAATATTTTCTTACCTTTATCTGTTCATTTACTGGTTGGACGAAAAGGTTCATTCTTTCTATCTGTTTTGATGCGTTTGTGTGAGCGTTGAATGCTTGCGTCTTTTTGGGTGTCAGATCTTTTTCTATATAAATCAAAAATAATAATATGATTTTTCACATTTCTAAAGTGTCATGAATGAATGTAGAATTTGAACTTGGAAACCGTCCAAGCACTCTGACCACTAAACCATACGTTCTTATCAAGCTGTGTTGTGTGTGTGTTACAACAATTTAATTGTAAGTAATTATCATTTGGTAGCGGAAACTTGATTAAGAAATCCCTACAAAGCTGCTAACAACATAAATAAGTAGAAAAAAGCGTATAAGATTCGCGTAAAGTAAGCGTAAGCGTTTCGTATACATTTTAAATTAAATTTAATTAGATTTTCTCCTGACTGCAGGTACAAAATTAAAACAATAAAAAACAATAAATTTTACGACTGTACCTGCAATATCACTTTTAATTTGTCGAGCCTCAGTTAAAGCGCTATCAACTTTAGGCTGTTGACTTAGTTCAAGCCCGGTCGCCAGGTCGCCCACGTGGTTGACGACCTCTTTGGCCTTTTGACCGTTTTCTCTCACTGAGGCCAGTACCTCATCTGCTGCATTAGTTAACTCAGCGGCTCTTAATATTTGCTTATCGCTGTCAGTGGCTGCAAATTCAGCCTGTAAAATATTATTAATATTATTTTTTTCAGTTTCACGGTATGTCATGTAAATAGCAGGGTAGGCAGAGGGAACCTGAGAACTTAGTGTTAAGACACTCTGTTCCCAACTTCGCGTCGAATCTCAGAGGCATTGCATGTTGAGTGGCGATTGAACTCAATTCGTTATCAGATAGAGAAAATGAAAATATTTAATATTTCATTTTCAGTGGGAATCGAACCCACAACCTGTCGCGTTTACATTTAAATTGTTATACCCCTGCGCCACTACTGGGCTCGATATTAACAATAAAGAAACAAGTGATCTAAAAAAATAAACATACCGATCGTAAAAGATTTTTGGCGTTACTCTCCAGTCCCTTCACTGAGGATGTAACTTCAACAAGATCAACGTTTTTCAGTTCTGCAACTCTTGGTTTCAGTAAGTCCGTTTGATTTGATATGTAATTGAGACGTTGAGTTGTGAAGAAGGAATCAGCTTTATCCTGAGTAGAAATGAAATATGTAGTTAAGATGAGTTAATTTACGAAAACACTCCAAAACTACATATTATACTTATATTCACAAACTTAAACATAAACTGAAAACTAGAATATTTTTTTATCATTTCAAAGTAAAGATAATTAACGAAATTAATGATAATGATGTATCTACTATTTAAAATCCCTTATTTTCGGGCTCAAAACAAGCCTACGGTCGAATTCATAACCTCTTCCAATATTTTTTTCCAATAGTTTGTAAATACGAAATAAATAAAAAAAAAAAGTATATAATAATAATAAAATAAATATAAATTTTACCTTAAAGTCAAGAGTTGCATTTCTTAGTACGTCACTGAGATCTTCGACTGTGAATATTAAGGCGTCCGTGCAAGAGTCACATTCCAGGCATCCTTCTTGTGGTATCAGCACCCATCTGTAAGATAATACTTTTGTTTACATTTAAAAACATAATTGTATAAGTTAACATAAAACATAGGCACGGCACAGCTTTGGACTATAAATACGACGGTATTGGGTTCGATTACCACTAAAAGTAAAAAAAAGGGTACTTTAAATGTAACTTTCATTATATAAAGTGGGATACGATTATTTAAGCAATTTTTATACAAAATTAAATAGTTTAATTATAATAATAAAAAAATACAATAACAAGTGTTATTGTATACACATTCGGTTCTATAATATCTAAATTTTCATATTTTTGTTTTATTTTTTAATTCTAACGACATAATTTTAGTTATTCTAGTGTTACATTTAATATTAATATTAGACAAATATCTACTTGTTTATATGTATATTATATATGCATTTTAGGAAACTATATTAATCTGCAAGAACCCCTCTTCGGGTGAAGGCCACCTCCAAAAGAGACCATGACTGTCTGTCCTCGACGACTCGAATCCATTTTGAGCCAGCTACTCTGATTATATCGTCTTGCCATTGTCAGTAGAAACTAAGTAATATAGATAATTATTACATAAATACCTTTCCGGACACCGATCGCATTTCTCCCCAACGACGCCCGGCAAGCACTCGCACTGGCCGGACGCGTTACACATAAACCCGACTGAATACCCTTTGTTACAATTACAATCTGAAATTATATTATAAATATTAAAGAAAGAATAATTAATTTTCTATAATAGTATACTTATTTCTGAGTTATTATATAGTTTCACTCATCACGTAATGCCTCGAAACATTCGGCGGAAAGTTGGGAACGTAGTGTCTTAACACTATGTTCCCTCTGCCTACCTACCGTTACTGTGTACACTATTTTTTTTACAACATTCTAAATATATATATACTTTAAAAGCAAAGACTAGGTGATGCCTAAAGGAGACTTTTCTCTTAGATAAAGTTTATGAATCAATTACGTTTCTTAATATTACTATTTATAAGCAAAATTACAAATATTCTCTTCTATTTTATTATAGATTTTTTAAAATTATAACTTAAGTATAATTAGTTAAATCGAGAATGTAAAGAATAGAAAAGTAAAGATATTTAAAGTGTAAGTATACTAACGATCGCATCCTTCCTTCGTGTAGTTCCAGTAACCAGCTGCGCATTGATCGCAATGTTTTCCAGTCACTCCTTTAGCGCATCTATAGAAAAAAAGGTGATATTTTATAAGTATTTTTTAAATATATTTTAAATTTATAGTTTTATTGCACAAATACATTTATAATTTGAGTACAAGGTGTCGATAAATGAAAATAATTAAGAAAAATTTAAAAAAATATACATATGCAGGCAGTCCCATATTATAATAGGTAATTCTGAAACACCTAATTATAAAATTATAATAATAGACAAAAAATTATAATATTTTTTATTAGAATATATTGTCAATGTATTCATCGCTTATTAGGTGTACCTACCAATAGACATACAGTAAATTGTGTTAGTACATGTTGTTATTTTTTTTTATATATATATATATATATTTGAAGATTTTTATGATGAAAATTTAGTAAATATTTTATTTTTGTAAAAGTTTAATCTTTTTTGTTGAAAATGAAAATATTTAGTAAATGCTAGTAATTAATGTATAATCGTAACGTACCATCTATACATGGAATATGTATATCTTTATTTTAAGTAATTTAACAACAATATTTTTTTTAAACACCTGCACTGTCCAGTGTTGTCGTCACACTGAGCTGACTCCGAAGCGACACCACAATCACACGTAGTACAGCCCTGGCCTCTGTTCAGGCCATAGTGGTTTGGTGCGCATTGGTCGCATTTGTCCCCTATGACCCCCGGTCTGCACACGCAAGTACCGGTAGAGGGGTCACAGCGCTCCATGCCGAACTCGTCGCATACGCATGCTATGAAATATTACAAATTAATTTACATAAACCAATATCCCAAGAATATTTAATTTTTTTATTAAATTTTATTTATGATGCTAATACATAATTCCTATTTATTTTTGTTGTCCTATGTATTTTTGTTTCTTTAATATTTTTCAGCCCGTAATAGAACTTACCTGTACAGTTCTTAGAGAAAATGGCGTCACCAAAGAACCCTGGTGCACATAAATTGCAAGCGGCTCCGGCGGTGTTGTTAACACATTTGAGACAATCTCCGGTTATACTGTCGCAAGAGCCGGGATCTGCGGTGTTGATGTTACCAGAGCAGTTGCAAGGCTTACAGTAGTCACCTGAATAATATATAATTGATTTAGAGTGTAAATTTCTCTGACTAATTATTAAGTAAGTTGTCAAGAGAGAATTAACCTTTTTAAAAACTGTAAGTATATATGACGTATTATCAGATAGTTTTTACAGTATCGAAAATAGATTGGTTTTCCCTACTACTATATGAAATAAAATAAGTTATTAATAAAGTAAATTTTGTATCGTCTTTACACTTTCGAATTACATAAAAACATTCGAGTACATAACCACAAATAACAGATTTAGCAGGCTTATACTCTAAGCCAGTGATATGTAGGTAATCTAGTAGAGAGGACTTGTGAATTGAATCTATTACCAACGCGTTTAAGCTAACACACAGTCCCACTGCGGTACGACGACCTTAAGATTAATTAAGTGATAAAGGGTAAAAACACATAAAGGAAGCAAGAGTGATATTATATGTCATATTGGATATCTATTGTAGAACAAAGGGCACGTTTATACTTTAAAACTAACGATGTCCCGCTGGCGGCTTCGCCCGCTTGATAAACACAATTGTTTTTTTTAGTGATCTAAATTACTTACATATTCTAATAACATTAAAATTTTAAAGACAATGTAGATACACCGACAATGAAAGTCTCAGTAATTAAAGCTTAATAAAACACTTATCTTGTAACAAATTAGCGCGATATATTTTAACATTTTCAAAGTGTCATTCCACATTTAGGAAAGAAAAATATTTATTTAGAAAACGTATAAAAATTTGAACGTAGCGTTTTCTAAATAAATAATTAGCGCGATGTTGAGTTTCACCATACAAAATACATGACACAAACGTATGTATTCCGGGAAGTGTTGTATTAATTAATTATTATTTTTTAAACATACCAATTTCCTCCGGTATTCCATAATAACCAGCCGCACAATATTCACATCGAGCGCCGCCGTAGCCAGGTTTACACATACACGATATTAGAGTGCCATTTTCACTTAAATCGCAGCCTATAGCGAAGCTGTGGAATAAAAAGATATTGATTATTTATCAAATTAGCTTCACGCTGTACTCCGCACACGGCAGGGTAGGCAGAGGGAACCTAGTGCTAAGACACTTCGTTCTCCACTTTCGCTGAGTGGCAGAAGATATGAAAATATAAATGTAAGTAAATATTTTATCTCCTCGAACGGAGACGGAATATGATATTATAAATAATGATTGTAATTTCCAAACATAATTAAATTCAATAAAAAAGATTCTTCTCATTCAAGTTTTTTTAAATAAAATATTGTTGACTTATAATTTGTACAAAATCCCAGAAAATAAATTATTACAAATCATATAAGATAATCTTTAAAAGATTTGATCTCATTTAATTTTTTTGCTTATTATTAAATTAGTAAATTAAATAAAATAACTCACTTGTTAGACGCATACGGTATGGGACAAGCGCAAATCAAACAGTCTCTCGGAGTACCGATAGTTGCATCGCCGTGATAACCTTCTATACATTGTTCACAATGATCGCCAAACGTATTGTCCGTACATTCCTATGACAACGTCAATAAATATTAATCATTTTATATGAATCACTTATTTTTCATTATACTATTTTATATAATGAATTTTTGTTATAGTTTATCGTTTCGCCATTAGGTGGAGGTGGTGTTCAACACCGTCCTCTACCTACTCAAATCATAGAAATGAATTTTTATGCATAAATGTTTTGTTGAATTACAATTAAAGTTACAGCCATCAGGTTTATATCAAAAAACTCGCCCCTAAACAAAATTTAAATACTCACCAAACAGATACCGGTATTGACATCACATTCCTTGGAGTGTCCGTTGCACTGACACGGTACACAGAAGCCCGCGTGAGGGCCTGTACTGAGCCTGTAGTAGCCCTCCGCGCACTGTTCACAGGACAAGCCTCTATAGGCTTTGGGACATTGACATTCCTCTACCGACGACGCTCGCCTATCATCTGCGTAGTCGTCCACTCCCACGTCTAGTCTTACTGCCATTAGCCTGTATTGTTATTATTTATTTAGAATATAGATTTTTTTCTAAGTATAAAATAACATTTTACCTTATTTTCCACCGAATTCTGGCAGCATTGCCGCTTAACAAGCGGCGAAACTCAACGCCATGATTTGTCTCGTTACCAGAGCGAGAAAATTAAAATAATAGTTAAACTACTTAAATAATTATTTTGATTATCTTGTCATGTCGTTATGATCAGATTATTGTTAGATATAAAAACTCTCCTTAGAATAACGGTCAATAAACTCAACAATGGCTCTTTTAAATATAATTTTGCTTTAAGCGTATTAAAATCATTCGTTTTCCAAATTACAATCTTAAGAAAACATTATATTTTATATAATTAACTAATAAATATAAATACAAACCGTGTAGTAACAGCCTTATTCCAATACGTAGCTCTAATATAAATACTAGTGACATTAACTAGAACATTCATAAACTGATCTCTAGTGACTGATGTACCATCCAAATTGGTAAATTCATCCTCACTCAGTCTAACGCTGTGTACCCAATCAACTAAAGATGGTGGTTGTTCTATACTGTTGTGCACTATAAAGTTGTTTGACCCGCCTATTACGACGTCAGCAGCGTCTATCGCTTCGCCGTCTTCTTGTGTAGTGTAGAAGAGCGAGTATGTAAGGGTTCCACCGTAGGATGTTAGACGTTTACCTGATGAAAATTGTTAATTTATTATTTAAATTTTATTCATCTTTTTTTTAGCTTCACGTCGTATCCCGCACACAACAGGGTAGGTAGGCAGGAAATCTAGGAATCTAGTGTTAAGACCCTGCATTTACATTAAAACACTTCCGTTCCCAATTTTCCAACGAATGCTGACGGCGCTGAATGTTGAGTGGTGAAACCAAACGCTGATTAATCATTATGTTTCTGTCTTTTTTAAGTGAATATTTCATTTTAAATATAATATAATAGCTCAATATATTTTTAAGATGGAGTGTCCTGTTTTAAACGCAATTTGATTCTGGTTTCGATTACTAAGGGAAAACGATTATATTTTAATTATTTTTATTTTACTACGGGAAAATTATTAGATTTGAACCACTCATTATAACAAATATAATTGATTGTTTTGTCATATTTTTTTATAATGAGAAACTTACCGATATAATAATCGGGAGCGCCAAAATACACAACCCTTTGCGTTCCATCGTCACTGGCTACGTCAGCACCGATAACTGATTCGTTGAGTACCGTAGGCGGTACCGGTATGGGGAAGACGTTTAACGTACGGTTAGACTCTATGTTTACCAAATACCAGTCGGTCATACCGTTTATCTGAAAACAATAAGTTATTTATTTCAATTATGTTTTATAAGAGTTAAATGTGTCGAGAGAATTTCACTAAGCTCTTATATAATAGTTTTAAAGAAATTAAATTCGTAAATTAATTTATTTTTGCAATCAAACATATTTGTTAACAATCGTTACATTTTTAAATGTTTTCTAAAAATATTTTTCTACTTTTAATGTGGAGGAGTTACAAACTTAAAAATATTGTTATTTTTATAATAGTACAGATAATGTAGTATCTATAATAATTTATATTAACTTACCATAGCCCAAGAAAGGTACGAACTGATACACTTAGTAGTTTTACCGAAGCAGAAGCATTTGGTACAACCGTCGGGATTGTCGGGTTGCAGGTTGAAGTATTCGTCTTTACAAACGTCACAGGCCTGTTTGTAAAAAAGGAAAATTAGCTAATTTTGTTATAGTATTATTATTTAATATTCTTATTTTATTTTTAAAATTAAGATAAAATATTAATTTAAAGACATTTCATAATAAATAAGAATATATTCGTTTTAATATAATTTGTCTAGGCAGACCGAACAATACTGTAATCTCCCAGTGATAAAACTTCAATCAATAAAATACATCGCATTCAGTCACACGTTTTAATTATACGCTAAAATATATTTAATGATATATTTAGTGGAAAGCCGAGCCGAGGAAATATGTTGTAATAAGCGTATAAGAATTTTTAGTGCATCGATAAGTACGTATCGCATATTCGATTAAGAGTTTGGGCGGTATACAATCGGTGCCAATTCGACTCCCGCTACCCTTAAATTTTTACATGTTTTATAAAAAATGGTTTCTTTATTATCTTTAGCCTGGAACAAGACACACAAAAAAAGTTATTTAAATAAAAATATTTCGTTTCTTATTTAAACGAGAAACCCACCTGTCCTTTAACATGTTTCTTGCAGTAGCACTGCGCCGTGTTCTGATCGCACACGTCGTCGGTGGTCCCCTGCAGGTCGCAGGTGCACTGGAGGCAGTCCGGGAACGCGTAGTGTCCGGGGACGCAGTGGTCGCACACGCGGCCTATCACGTTCTCTTTGCATCTGTTCAAGTATAAGTAGACAGTTATTTAAATGAAAATTTATTATTTTGTTTAAATATATTAAAATACATCAAATTCATCCAGTAAGAGAACGGGTTTTTTTATAGAAATGAGAAAAACTTATTTTATCAAATTTCGTTGTACAATTTTTAAACAAATTGAACATATTACATTCCCATTATTTGTAATCAAACTCACGTTGGTCGTTCTCTCAATCGGAATCCGTTCAACTGCGCCACGATGGAGTGTATGTTTATTATTTTAATATGTCATAAATATTCATAAAACTGTGTTTCTCTTACCATATAATAAAAATCAATATTATTTTTAAGCTATATTCGTTCAAATTAAGATACTTTATGTATGTATAAGCATATTAAATTTATACTCTACATAGAGATACTTACGCGCAATTTCCACTGTCAGCTTCGCACTGCAGCTGGTTACCGATAACTCCCAAAGGATTGCAATTACAGTCGTCGCAACCTCGTTGAACGTCGAAGTTGAATGTGTAGGGCTTGCAGCGATCACAGTCCTCGCCTTCGACGTTCTTCGGGCAGATGCATTGACCTATGGAAAATAAACAAAAAAGAAATTATGAAATTTTCTTTTTTTTTTAATAACGTGTATAGAATTTGAACGAACCAAGACAAACCCGCGCCACTTGGTTGTTTCCAAGGGGTTCGAGTCTCGTCTCTACGTAAAATTTTATACATTTTTCCAAAAAATTTATTATAATATTGTATATTATATCAGTTATTTTTGCTTACCATTTTCATCGCATATAGCCGTAGACGGACAGTGACAAGGCCTACAATTGGGGAATCCATAATAACCAGTCCTGCAAGCGCTGCAGCTTCTACCAATAACATTTTCTTTGCAGGGACATTGCCCTCCGAATGTATTACATTCAAGTTCCGTTGATCCCATAAAATCACAGAAACAGCTTAAGGCTCCACTGTTGTATTCAGCTGTTATTGAAAACATGGCGTCGCGGCAGAACCCTGTGAGAACATATCGATAGATAAATATTTATAGGATATGATAATTGATATTTTTTTAGAGGAGAGTTTTGTCAATAGTCATAAGACTTGGTGAAATTTCTTCTTTTCATTAAAAAAATATATTTTTTCAGGCTTTAATCCGTAACTAGTAGGGAGATAACCTAGTGTCAATAGTCTCCATTCGAACTTACCTTATCATAATCGGCAAATGAATATAAATTATTGCTGTGAGTAGAAATTAAACGTACAACCATTGCGTTTACAGTCAGACGTCCCACTGTGCCAGGATAATTTCATAATTTCACGTTGTAATATTTTATTATACTAACAATTCAAAATAAAAAACCCATATCAAAAACAACAGTTAATTTACCAGTTTCGTTGGAGGCGATGTGGTAATGATTTGCAGCGCATTTCTCAATAAATTCTCTTGTGTAGTCGATCATGTTTGCTTCTTTCAGTGCAGAGTCAATGAAGTCTTGCTTCTCTATAACAAGTACATAGTCCAGCCACACGCCTTTGCTTTTGTCTCCCTAAAGTTACATATTAAAAACAAAATACATTAATTTAAAATCAGAATAAGTTACATAAGTATTTAAAAATATATATAAGTACGAAATATTATTAACAATCATAAAAGGCGCGACCACTAAATGTCTTCCTTTTTTCTGTTTAGTCATCGACTATTGTTTTACGTATTTTATTGTAATGTACATTATATTAATGTAGGTTATATTAATTATATGTATATGTTTAGTGACAGAACTTAACGTCACATTATGTCACCAAAATTTGGCATATAAAAAAAAGTCACTTAATAATTATTCCACTGAGTATACATCGAACCCTTAGAGCAGCCTTTATAATTGGACACTACCCCACTGTGCCACATCGGCTCCAGATTTGTATTAGATTAATATATTATTATTGTATTAATTAAGTTATATTTAGACACCCACCTTAAACTCAATAGTAAAATTTTCGTTGACTGCAAATTGTGTGTTTCCATCGGCTAGTCTTACGAGGGCCCTGCATCCGGAATTCGAAGGGCAATGTTCAACTGGCATGCTCGCCTCGTATTGCTGACCGTCGGCAGTCAAAACTATATTTACGTCGCTTTCTGTAAACAAAATTAATTCAAAATATGGATATAATGATATAGCTTCACGCTGTATCCCGCTAACAGGGTAGGCAGAGAGAATCTACCCTGATACCGGGATATAGCGTGGAGCTGTAGGTGTTAAGACTCTCCGTCCGCTCCGAGAACGAGATAAGCTATGTTAACAATCGGAACTAAATGTCGAGCTTTGTCTTCTCAAAACGAACGAGAAAATGGAAATAATTAATTAATTCCTCGGAGTGGGAATCGAACTAACAACGGTCGTGTTTACCGTGAGACGCTGTGCCGCTGCACCACAACGTCGATACAAGTAGTTATTTTTACTTAAATTTATTTATTATAGATATTTACGTATACTGTGATACCATTTGATACCATTTCGGCATAAAAACGCAAAATATTTTCTAGTGTTATATACGACATATTATATTTTAAGTAGTGATCTTAGTATTATTATTCTATTACATAGCATAGTATACATAAGTTGCTTCGTAATTTTTTTTGCATTTAAATGTGAATACTTTATTTCGTAGTTATACAAAAATATATTATAATAAAAAAACTACCTGGATGGTCTGGTTGATAATAATGTACGGCGAACTTGTAGTCACCGGGGGCGGGAACCTTGGATTCTATTTTAACTGTTTCCGATTGAGGTGCAAGATACACTACGCTTGTAGCATTGTCTAGAATTTGTGGTCTTAACACACGATCGCCTCCAATCCCTGATTCTATTTCCACCTGAAAGTTTACATATTTTCATTAAACATAAATATTGTTAGTGAAAAAAAAAATACTATTATTGTTTATTGTATTTTTTTTTTGGAATTTGTTATTAATCATAAAATAAAAGTGTTATATATTCGAGAAACATAATGTAAATACTAACTATTAATCATTTTCCTTTTAATTATTTTTTAAAATGAATGTTAAAAGTAAGTAACTATCGCTATTGCTTTTCAATTAAATTTTAAATGTATTTCTCTTAGGTTATCATGTTGTGATCTTATACCTTTTTGGAGTCAACTGCCGTAGAAAACACGGCAGGACTGCAGCGGCCATCTCTCCTCAAACAATAAGGCCTAGGTGTTATATAATCTAAATGCCATTCCGCTTCTGGAACTGCTATAATTGATTTAATCCCAGCAAGGGTCCCATTCTGTCCCTAAACGTTTATAATAAAAAAAAGTATTAAAACAATAAACGACAAATATTTAAAAAAAAAATGTAAATAACATACTTACGTTAATATAAATAACATTGTTAGCATCTTGCACATTAAAAAAATGTATTTTCGATATATCATCTACAATAACTTGTCTACAAGGCGCTGTATACGGACAATCGTTTAAATTACCGACAGCGTTAATCTCCGGACCATCGCCTGACTTAAATCTTATATTAACGGTGGCCCTTGGAGACAAATTGTAAACATCTGATGAATCACTGCTATATTCAATATTTTGTAAGGCAGTTCTGTTTATTGGAGTCACATATTCGAGAACGAGCACGTAAGTTCCAGAAGGATCTATTTTCATGTTATATTGAAGCTCGTTTTGTTCACTATTTATTATTGGTATATCATTATCACCAGCGTTGAATTCTTTCAGTTGCTGAAAATAAGTGAAATTTGTTAATTAATATTTTGTCTATTTACGTCAGGCTCTATATACTATGCCGCATATACATAGCAGGGTAGGCAAAGGGAACCTAGTACCTCGCCCGATTTTCGAGACATTATGTGTTAGCGGCGGAACTCAACGCCACGCTTCGTCGTGTTCACGTCGTGTTACCCGAGCGAGTAAATGAAAATAAAAATATAAATACATTGCTCCGAGCAGGAATTGAGCCCACGACCGCCTCAACATCAGTCTGTCTATTATATAAACAATAATTTGCTAATTTTGCAATTTAACTACAAGAGTATTTGTTGTATTTCAAAGAATTTTATTTTTTTATCATAATAAAAAGCAAAACGAGCGAGAAACGAAAGCGAAGTAAATGTCTCAGAATATAAAATAAGCAAAACTCACCTCCGGATCAGAGATATATTCGTTTACAGTTGAAACCATGTCTCCAACGCTAGCTGATGGTCGTCCATTGAGACTGGGATACGCGAAATGTCTACATAACTTCCTGTCACCAATAATACAAGGTTTGTCCACCAGTTTAGTTAGCACTGTTGCTTCGTAATAAGCTTCAGGTATTAGAACGAAATAATCCTGAAAAAAATATGACATTCTTTATTAATGTATTAATGGAATAATTTATATACTACTAGTGTAAATTTAATTTATTTTTTTAAATTTATATACCTATTACAAACATTAGACGATACTCTGCCTGGAAATGGAAAGGATGGTGAAGGTAATGGAATATATTACTTCCTGGTTTCTTAAAGCTTAGCTAACATTCGCTACAACACGTCCAAATACGTCCAAACCATCCATCCATTAATTAACATATAAAAACAAAATTTCATCCAAATCAATCAGGTTGATTTGAAGGAATAAGGTGTAAACACAGCCATGTGAACAATTATATATAAAAATGTCTTACAATCATAACTTCTTTGGTGGTTTTGATGGTGACAGTCCAGTTGCCGGCGTTCATTACGAAGGGTGCAGGTCCATTTCCTTTTTCTACTAAGACTGTTATGAGTTGTGGCTGTATTGTTGGTCTTAGATACACGTTAAACCTAAAAAATATACATTTTAAACAATTTTTCTTCTTTACGGTAACAGGAAATAGAGTTAAGACAGTTTATAATCAGAGACGGAATTTCAGTATATAAAAAAATATAAATAATAAATATACAATTTCATTTTTGCGCGTAAAATTAAAAAACCCTACAATTTATTTATAAGATTTTTTTCATTTTTACGCAAATAAATACTGAACAGAATAAGATAAGCTTTTCAGTGACATAGCATACACACCAGAATAACACATATTATGTAAATATTTTGTATGATTTTTTTTTTATTTTATAATATATTTTTTTTATTTATTTATATGAATATTTACCATTGTTTAGTTTCGAGAACGCTTTCGGGTGTAATAATTATGTTGGCGGTAATGGGATCTCGAAGAGGATTCGCGTACTTCAACACCATACGGTACAAAGACGATTTGGCGATGTGCACCACGTTAATTACTTCATTCTGAAATTAAAGAAAAAGATATTAAAAAGTTATTTAATTATTTTGATGATTTTTATACTACAAATAAAACTAAAAAACTTTAAAAAAAACGGTTTCGTTGAAAAATTTGCACGTAAACGGTTGTAACAAAAAATGCCGTGAAGCGTATCTCCTTAGCCTTTTAAAATTTAGTAATTATATAATTTTAAAATGTCCTCACATCATCTGAAAATGCGTTTCACTTCTTTATACCAAGTTACAAAGACAACCAGACAATAAATTCTACTACCAATCGTCAAATAATATAAAGAATTTAAAAATAAATCACCTGCAGCAACGAGAAAACAACATAACCCTTCCACGAATAACCAGGGAACACATCTTCAGAGTTCCTATATCTGACGGGACCAGATTGCGTGAGACCTTCCTCCACTTCGTACTGGAACTGGTGCAATGTTGGGAAGTAATGAGCTCTTATTGGTCGATCACACCGCCTTCCTTCAACGCGGGAGTGACAACGACACTGACCAGTTGTCTTTTCGCAGTTATTGTCGATCGAACCACCGATGTCGCAGTCGCAAGCTAGAATGAATTTGTATTTTTAAATTTTTTTTAATTATATTTACATATGTGTATTTATATTATGACATGAATAATGTAGCCCAAAAGTATAGGTCTTAAAGATGTATGTCAAATATCATATAAAAACATTATCACAAATAACAAAATCATTAAAAAAAAACATAATTTCGAGTTCATCAATATCAACAAATCATCAATCTCTAACGAATATCTTTGTAAAATTGTGTTAAAATTAAACCATCGTTATTACAGACGCAGGTTAAATAAAATAATGTACTGGAATTATGGCTCAAAATGATTGCAGCCTAAACTTCTGGTACCTTAAATATAAGTTTTAGCTTGTTTTAGCGGAACTATAAGTTTATTGCAAATTTAAATTGTACATATATTTTGCAAGCACAAATAATTTAAAACATAATTAAAGCGTAAACTTTGATTTCGTTGGTAGTATCGAGCTGCTATCTGAGATCTTTGTTTATAAGCATTGATATAAGTAATTAAATCTCAAAATTAGAACTATTTTACCCTATATTCTAAAATCAATCAATTCAAAATACACACCAGTACATCCAAAGAGATTCTGTGTTTCGATATTATAGAAGCCATCTTGACACTGATCGCACTGCCTGTCCCCAACGTTCAGCTTGCAGGTACACTGTCCACTTCGAGTGTTACAGGCGCCGAGACCTCCGAGAGTACCCGCGACGTTACACTCACATTCTATATGAAAAGAAAATTTATTAATAAAAAAAAACAAATAAATCAGCTTCTTGCTATATCCCGCACACACCGCTATTTTGATTAACATTATTTCACATTGATATTATTACTTAAAAAATTGGTTTTAATATATTATGTTAATATTTATTTGTGTTTAAAATGCTGTAGTTATTCTACCTGCATATTCCACTTTTACGAATCAACACCGCACTTAAATAATATTATAAAAATATTCTGATAAACATTGTCCATGACAATATTTTTAATTATAATTTCAGAATCAGAGTAAGAATCGAACCCACAACAATGACCTCTATATTTTTTGAATATAGGCTCTACTGTTTTTGTAAGTGCGCTTAAAGATCTCACTTTCACATCCAAGAGGATTGTATTCTTGTAAATTCCAGAACAAAGCTTTACAGTCGTTACAAATGCGTCCTTGTACTCGGTCCTTGCACTGACACAACTCTCCTGCCGGCACTGATCCACACCCTGTTAAATAGTAAATAGAAATCAATTTAAGTTTAGTTAATAATAATATCAATGAATTAAATTAAGAATTTACTAAGTAAATTTTTTTTTTTATTATAATTTTTAAAAAATTGTAGTAATAACTTATATAATTCATACTATACAGACAAATTGACGATCCTTAGGTAAAGTAGTATCGAAAGTAAAAAAAAAACAAATGTTTTTATTGCCTACTAAGGAGTATAGTTTAAGGGTTTTGTTTTTCAAAATATCTAAAAAAATATTAATTTATGCATTTATTAAACATACATACATAATCAAAGAAAATGCGGAAAGCGAATTTTTGACTGGTGGAAAAAACGACTTTGTAGCGTTACATATTAAAAGTCCATGGATTGTATAGAAAGTGCTTTAACAATAATACAAAAATATCATCACTGAATTTCAAGAACAAGAAAGTCTTTACTCAAATAAATTTAAGCTGCATTCAAATCAAATTTCATAAAATCATAAAAAATATTTGAGACACTAAACAAAAGTAGTTTACCCGCAAAAGACGCGATCACTCCTCTGGGATCACAATTGCACTCCTCACAGGCTGGATAGTTGTAGAACTGTTCTTTACATTTGTCGCATTTAACACCATCGAAGTTCAGCTTACAGTGGCACTGGCCGTTGTCGTCGCAAGTCGAACCGATTGTTCCGGATTCGTCGCAGTTACACGCTAAAAATGTTAAAATATATTATAAAGAATAATAATTAATATATTAAACGTATTTTAAAAACAAGCTAATATTATAAGTTAATGTTATTTTATTTTTAAAATTATTATAAATTATATTTTCGTCATTTTTATCACTCTACTGTGGTTTTAGAGACATTTAAAAGGAATCATTTTGTACATTCACGCTGCATCCTACATTTAGGAATATACATACAAAAAATTCAGAGTTAAAACACTTGATTTCCCACTTTCTGCCCAATTATCGAGACATTAAATGTCGAGTGACAGAACTTAACGCCACGCCACACTCTGTTTACCAAAGCATGAAAAGTATTTACTTTCGAGGGTATCAAATCTACAGCTATTACGCTTACAATCAGATTCTATACCACTGAGTCTTTAATGACTAAAAATAAATGATTTTACATACGTAAACAATCCGGGAACTTATAGTACCCTGGTGAACATTGGTCACATTGTTTTCCTCCGAAATTAACAAGACAATTGCATTTCCCATCAGCTGAACAACTGGTAGACGTTGATCCGGTGGATGAACAGTTGCAAGGCACGCATGCCCTTTCACGACCTTTGATTTCCATGTAATAGCTGCGGGAAAGAAACAATTTTATTAGATTTTAATTTTTTTATTGTGTTATAAATTTTTTATAAGTTTTCTAAAATAAGTATTTTTCTTTTCTGAATCTGCTTCATGCTATATCCCGCATACAGCTAGGTATGGCAGGGTAGGCAGAAGGAACATAGTGTTAAGACACTCCGTTCCCCACCAGAGCATGATTTCTTCAAGGTGATATCGAACCTGCCGCGTTTATAGCCATACGCTTGTGCTGCTGCGCTTCGACTGGTTTCAACTTTTTTGCTTCACAAAAAGGCGATATACGATTATATATATATTAATAAAAATATTTATTATTAAAAACTATTTATATTACCCTGAAATACATTGATCGCATCTGGCCCCACCGAAACCAGGTTTGCATATACACTGTCCTGTGACGTCATCACAGATGTTGGGCTGGGTCCCACTTGTGTCACAGTTACAATCTAAAATAATATACTTTTATACTAAATAAAGATATAAGTAATAATATTAATATACAGGAAATTTATTAATATATGATATGGTTAAATCGTCGTTTTAATAATAAATAAATAAATCAAAATATATCAAATTCAAGCACACACTCCGTTCCTCATTTTCCATCGAATTCTGGAGGCAATGCGTGTTGAGGGTGAAACTTAACGACGCGCTTTGCCCCGACATCAGAGCCAAGAAATGGAAATAAATATTTCATCTCTTCGAGTGGGGATCGAACCCACAACCAGTCGATTTTACAGTTACACTTTGCGCCTCTACGTTACGATTGGTCTCATATATTAATTTTATATTAAAATAACAACTAACGTTTGCATGTGGGGTAGTTGAAGTATCCGGCTTCACATTGATTGCAGGTCCTGCCGCTATACTTGCTTTTACACGTACAGTTACCGCTCGCTTTGTCGCACACTTGCGATACAGAACCCACGGAGTTGCATTCACAGTCTAAAAAATTTTTTATAATAAACCTTAATATGGTTTACTAAAATTATATTTTATTGTAACAAACAATTTATAATATAGAAACACATTTTTGGTACTGCTGTAAAATAGTTGTTTAATAATTTCTAGAAGCAAAATATCAAAACAAATGACGTCTCGCTGGTTAGGATAGGACAAGGACCAAAAAGGGGTCGTAACGGGAATAATTCCTTAAGATCAAAACGCTAGGTTAACCATTTTCACTGAAATTATAGGTAGAAAGACAATTTTTTTTTGAAAATGCAAAAATTTTAATAATAATTAAATATTGTTTTGAAAATAAATGAACTTACTTTTACATTCTGGTGAATAATATCCGTCTGCACATATTTCGCAAGAGTTTCCAGCATAATTGTATTTACATGGACACTGTAAGAGATAAGACGTATGAGGCATACGCACAGTTTTTTTAGTTATTGTTTAACGACTAACAATTATTATTACCGGATAACTGTTAGTTGGTAAACAAAAAAATATATATGTAAAACATCTATATCGATATAAGTATATTCAATAAGTAAACGTATTTTTCTTAAAAGCAACAATGGAAACAGAAAGAATGAGAAAAACAATTGTTGCATTGTTGCATTTTTTACGTATACAGAGTTCGAAATATACAGATTTTAAGATCGAAATCATTAGCATTTAAGAAAGATTATTCCTAGTTGAGGATTATACAAACATATCTTTGAGATTAAGCAAAGATAATGTTTAAAATATTTAGAATCGATGTTAAACCAAAAACAAAAAATATTTTTTTTTGTTATTTTCTTACCATTCCATCAGTAGGTGTGCAGTGTTGCCCCTCAGTTCCATTTAGGTTGCAAGTGCAAGGCTTGCAGTCCGGATAGTCGAAGTATCCATACGCGCAAGAGTCGCAGTTAGGCGGATTGAACTCTGGACGGCATTCACACCGGCCGGTCTCTTCTTCGCAGTTACCCGTTGAAAAATGTAGATTGCAATTACAGGCTGTATCAAATAAAAGAATATTAATTACAAATATTTACAATATATTTTTGTGAAAAAAAAAACTGTTACAATTTCCCGCCATTACTCTCGACCACAGATTAAAATATATAATTAGCGGCGTTGCTTTATTAATGTCTCACGTCAGATGCATCATCATATTTTTCTTTTATTCTTTTTAATTTTAATATTTATATTTTAATTTTTTTACTATTCAATTGTTTTTTTTATGATCTATATACGAAATTTAAAACTTATAAACTTATTATTACTACTTAATTTTATGAATTAATGAATTAACAGAATAATAAATTAAAAAAAAACTTACGTTGGCATACATCAATCTCATCCCAGCGCTTGCCGTAAGGCCTGTAGAAAGTCGGCGTGCATTTATTACAATTTACACCCTCAGTATTGTGTTGGCAGTTCTTACAAACGCCACCGCCTTCGTACTTTCCATGTATGTCCAGAGATTGCTGTTTTTTGTCAACTTCGGCGTCGTATGTACATTCGGTTGTATGATTATGGCAGTTACAGGCTAAAACAAAGAGCTTTTTTTAAATATGTTTCCTTAAATTAGTAAGTAAATATTTTAATTAATAGTTATTAAAACAATATAATGATTTTATTAATAGATTTTGTTGTTGTAACTACATACGCGTGCGTAAGGCTTAATGTACTAATATTATTAATGTGAAAATTTATGAGGATGGTGATGATGATGATGGTGAATTTGATGGTTGCACCACTTTCACGCAATAAGTACTGAAATATAGATGAAATTAACACACAGACCACAATTTGTGTAAAGATCTATAATTTGCTATAATATGTTATAAATAATTCTATAATTTGCTATAATTTGCTATAAATAACAAGCTTAAGCAGGCGTAGCCGGTTAAAGTTGCTAGTAAAAAAAATATTTGAAATCAACATACGTTCACAAGCAAATCTGTCCCAATTTTGTGATATCCTCCATTTCTTCTGTTCGAATCCTGGACAGCAAGCGGCGCACTGAGAGCCGCAGGTGTTGTGCTGACATCGGCACACCAGTATGCTGGTGTCGCTCTCAGGGTCCGCCGGGTCGCAAGTGTCCGCGTGCCCGTTACACATGCACCGACCACCGATACTGATGTCTTTGATGCTGTAGAAGTACTGTGAAGATATTTAGTATTACTCTAGTGTTGAAGCTTAAGATACATAGTTCTCGATTTTTAGTGCATTTTAAAGACGTTACTTATACTAAAATATGTCTTAAATATGGAAATATATATTCAACACGGCCTAATTTCTTTGTGATAACATACATATATAAACTAATAATACTTGATTATAAAATGAAAAATGTTTTGCTGTTTTCACTTACTCTTCTCGTTACTGTAGGATCCTGCCTCGCCACCGACATAAGATGTCCGAGTAAATTTTTGGTTCTCAAAAGTCTTAGCCTCACGTTGGTTGCACGCGTCCACTCTTGTAATACTGACGAATTAAAATATTTGTTTGCTGATGGCCGATAATTTAATAAGGATATTGGTATCTGCAAGGACAATATATTTATTTTATTAATATCGACGGTTTTTAGTACAGTTGATGTACATGATTGTGTTGTTTTTTTCAAAGATTAGATCCTATAGATCCTTTTGTTCTTTATACCTTAGGTAATATTACAAATGAAACACACGGAGATACGTGAAAATTGTGCAGAATTTATGGGATTTTTTTTTTTATTTTCGTAATTAATCGTAATATCAAGATATTACCAGATTTTTTGGTTAAAATTTAATTATTTTAAGCGGAGTAACCGCGTATATTTCAATATTTGAAAATACAAAACACTCTACCATACTCCGTAGCCATAAGTATTACTTTACAGTAATATTGGGTAAATTAAAATGACTTTATTCTTACCAGAATAAATGCTATTAATCTGGATAGAGTAGTTTATTTAAAATACCAAGATACTTTTCTTTTATTCAAAATACAATGAAACAAAAGCAGTAAGTATTAATTAGAGACGTACTTCACCGCCTTCCAGAGGGACAATCTTTGAATATTCGGTGCTGCATATAACAGAATCATCTTTGGTGATAGGCTGAAGACTTTCCTTGCCGAAGTACCTTTCACAATCCCTGTAAGCAAAAAAAAAATACGTTTTTAATAAATATATCCAATTGTATAATTAATTTATCTGTTTATATTATATCTGAGGTCATCGTGGTGTCATTAGTAAATACGAATAGTTAGGAATCAAACGAAGAGAAATGTTTATGTTTATAGCATAGGTGAATCCCTGTAAAATTGCACTGTAAGTAGACAAGGGGAGTTACTTCTTAATAGTCCTTAAGAAATTTGTTAATGTTATTTATAGAAAATGTTCCTAAATAATAATAACAACTTTCTAGGGCTTGTAGTAGTGTCGTACGTAGTAGTTGTGTCTACATAAAACTCAAATTATTAAACATGTATACAGGCACTTTAAACAATTATAACCAATCACAATAAAATATTTATGTCATTTATACAAAAAAAAACATATTTTAAATAAGGTATAAGCTTAAAAGTATTCAACTTACTGTGGCGAATCAGAGAAGTATTGCCACGGCTTAAAAGACTTTCCGTAATCGGTAGATTTTTCTAGAGACCATAATCCGGGACGAGGAGAGTTGCCCATCCGCACAAACACGTAAGCCACGTGAAATTCCTAAAACAATATTATGAGTAAAAACACGAATATAATCTGGCATTATCTGAGTTTGGATTTTTTTTTATTTTTTAAAACAAAAAGTACAGTATGTAGTAGATAAGCCAATTCAATAGTTACGTTGAAAAATATATTTATATAATTTGGTCCTCAAGCCTAAGTCCTTAAGCCTTTTATAATGTTTTCAAAGCCTACATTTAAAGTACAGAAGATATGTGAAGATAAATGAATCAATATTTTAGTCCGCACGTCAACTTGCTATATACGGAAGTGTCATGATCGGGTGTTTTAACTCTGCCTACCTACCCTGCTGTGTGCGGGATACAGTATAAAGTTAAAAAATATATAAAATAAAAAAAATAAATTGATTTCACGCTGAATCCCGTTTATTTTCACACAGTAGTGTAGCCAGAGCGAACTTAGTATCTCCGCTGAGTTCCGGAGGCATTGCGTGTTGAGGGGCGGAACAACGCCACACTTTGTCTCGACATCAGACCAATAAAATGAAAATATAAATTTAAATAAATATTTTATTGCCTCGTATGGGGATAGAACCCACCACCAGTCGCGTTCACAGTTACGCTTGACCCCTGCGCCACGACTGGCCTCAAAAAATAAATGAAATAAACTTCAGCCTAATTAGATGCGTGACCAGGGCGGACATCACGACCTCGCCCTTACGTCATATTGTGTCAAAATGTTTATTATCTACCGCTATCAACGACGCCCACTCTGTCCTGTAAGCGTTTGATTCGGCGTAAGTTATAGTTCAATATACATTTTAATTAGGACAATATTTAATCGATAAGAAAAAATAGAATATAGTTTCTTAAAAAACATGTACGATTAAATTATATTTTTTGTTATTTTGTTATTATAATGAATACGTAGTAGTAGTAGTTATAGTAATTCTTTAAGTTTTACTATAAAACAGCCAAATCTGGGTAATTAAAAAGTGACTAGGACCTATGTGCCTACATAACATATTGTGCACCAGGGACTATGAAATAATTATTTATATTTTAATTGATATTAAATAGCTTGAGGATCTTATTTAATTACAGATTTTGAGTGTTCAATATATTTTTATATTCGCAAAAGCACGTAACACACGTAATGCAAAATATTACACATTCGCAGCCTTTTTTGTAACTTTTTATAAATTTTTCATACATAAACCTTTATATATTATTTTTTTCGCTTAGCCATTTATAATAATTTTCACATTTTTTATAAAATTTGTTGCATGTTGCAAAATCGCTTTCGCTGTAAAAATCTATTCCAATTTATTATACGCGTAAACTTAGCAAGATTTGTACTATCGTATGTTGTAATTTTTATATATATTATAACTTATCTGGATGCAAAAAAAACCAAATTTATTAAATATATGCCTTTATTTATTTGAATAACACATTAAAACTTTAAACATAGAATATTCTAAATAATATTTACTATAGCATAATCAATGTATTCGCTTAGCACTCAAAATCTGTAGTTCTTAAGTTTTTTTTCTTATCTTTTAGAGAATCTCGATACTAAAATAATTTTGTCCTCCAGTGTACTTCCATAGGCAGAGGTCGACGCACTTTCAGCAATAATGTCACTATTTCGGGAACCAGGATGAGGCAACGGTTAGGCGTTATGCATATAAGTAAGTATTCGTTTCAGTATATATACGATATGTTTAAGATGTAAAATGCGAAACGTTGTTTAATAAATAATGATTTCTTTCTGAGTATTATATTCTATATTGTCATACATCAAAATATGAATAAGAATAGGCAATGCAAACCTATTTTAGTCTTTGTTTATGTCATCATATTATTAGAATTGTGTCTTGTCATTTCAATGTTCAATAAAGCATGTACACAGTAAGTGTCTAAGATGATGATTTGATAATATTTTATTTTTATTCATTTATAATTAAAATGCTTTTATCTCTCTCTCTCTGCATTCCCACTTCGCCTCTTCAACGTTCCTCAATCTCTTCATATACGGCGAGTTCTCATACTTTTGACGTGACCCCAGTCCCTCCAGTCTGACGTCCCTCCAGTATCATTGAAACTGTGCCTCCCTCAACAAATGCACATCCATCATAAAGTATAATACTCGTAAAAAAACTAAAAATCATCTTCCAATAATGGGAATAAACGGTATTATTATTATCTACTAATTTATAAAAAGATAGTAGTCATGTAAGATTGCAAATATTCCTTTTTATTCTTTAGCGTGGAAGGAATCTAAATCTGAATTATTTTTTTAAATTTTGTTAATAATTATTGTAAAAAATTGTCATTAATGAAATAGATTTTTATTAATTGATCGATGCAATGTAAATTTTTTTTAAAGTCAAAGTTTCAGTTTATTTAAGAATTTTCCCAAAATATTCTCAATTTTATTATATACATTTCAATATTTTAATTTAATAAAAAATAGTTGAATAATAGTACAAATATTAAATAACATAAACGTATGTTACCTGTCCAAGATCGATGGTCAAGTTGACTTCATTATACTTCATTCCCCTAGAAAGCGGCGGGCTCTGCCACCACGTCTCCATTCCATCTACAGCATACTCAGGTGGGTGTTTCTTCGAGTCACTTTTGGCGTCGCAGTAATCACAAACCTGTAAAAAAACAAATCAAATCAGGAAACATAGTGAAAAGACATTCCGTTCTCCACTTTCCCAATTTTTCAAGACATTGCTTGTTAAGTGGCGGAACTCAACGCCGGACGTTTGCCTTAGTGCCGGAGCGAAGTAATGAAAATATTGAGAAATAAGAATTAATTTCCTCGAGTGGGGATCGAACTCATAACCGTCGCGTTTCAGTCACACTCTTGAGCCACTGAGCCACGACAGCCTCGACAATAAGTATTACTTATTTTACTCTAACATTTTTAAAGTGTTACGTCCACGTGTTACCTATGTGATATTTCACTATGTACATTTATCACACACTATTGTTCTCTTTGATTTCGTACGCCGAGGCTTAGGGTTCGATTCCAATTTGAGTTGATGGTAAGGCGAATTAAATAGATTTTTGTTCATTAATCAAAGTGAATCTTGGTTAATAAATCCGTGTGCAAAATAAATAACAAAAAGTGATGGAAAAACTATATTATGTATTCAGACACAATTCTATATTGACAGACAGAAACACAACAAATATTGCGACTATATTGTGTGATAATAAGTACTAACTTATTATCAAAACAGAATTAGCGGTAAAATAAACCAGAATAAAAAGTCCTTAAATAGATGTACATAGAGAACTCTACATAAATATTTGCTTATTATAACTATATATAAGTGAACACAATTTGCAAATTCTCAATTTCCACACAATATTACATCATCAAACAATCTGCAACTGCAAATGGTTCATTTAAAAACACTCAATAAATCCAACCATTCATAAACTATTTCTTTTTTCTCAAAACAAGCGAGGAGCTTGTGCCGACAAAAACACATTCAATTTAGGTATCCATTGTGAGCGGCTTAAGAGAAACAAAAGAATGCTTTGCCTTCGGGATGCGCGGGCGCATTTGGCCACCACATGTCCATAAAAAAAATTACGAGACGAGCCGAGTCAAGTCGAAACTGAACGAGAGTTAGGCAAAATGGCCCTAAATCACAATTTCTGGAATTATTTGTTTCTACGGGAACGTAAGATCGGGTTCCTTCATTCAAGTTGTACGTGCCTCGTTCGCCGGGAAGCGGAAAAGTTATGAATGAATTAAAGGACAAAAGTTAAGGCTTTTATTCATTGATATGTTGTTAAGAGGATGTATGTCAATTTTATTATTTTATTTGAGAGGATCAAAACGTTTAAATCGTTATAAATAACTATTTTATATCTATTTTTTATTTTTTACATGTATTTTATATATAAATACTTCTTTACCTTCACACTTTATTTCTAGCAGGCCAGAGATATTTGACAGAATAATCTAAAGTAATCGCATTTTAAAAGTAACAATTGTTTTTCTTTATAAATAATCAATACTTGCCACCCATCACTACATCACTACGTAATACAAAATAAAGTACGTATGGGCTATATTTTGCGACGTTGACATATTGAGTATTTTAGTTTCGTGCGGTCTATATAAGCATAGTCGTTGTTCATCTTTATATAGGCATAGCTATAATTTTTATTAGAATTTGAACCGACCATCTTGCAGCAACGTCAGAGCAAGCTGGCACGCAAAGTAAAACTCAGAATATATTTGCAAATAAATAATACCATTTTTCAAACGTAATTGTGTGAAAAAATAATAATATTCATCAGAATACAATGTATAAAAATTGTAGTAGCAATTAAAAACGAACTGCTGTGTGTTAGATAAGAGAAGTCTAACGACCCATTCGGTATGTTTAAAATAATCATTGACCTCTGAACTCTATATCTAAGGAGACCATGAATGAAGAATATTTCATTAAGCGAAGGCGGCAAATTTACTGTAAAATTTTATATATAATTTAGTTTAGTTAGTCAATTATTTATTTTGTGTAGTATAGACTATTTTTATTAAAAGCTATTTTTTAGCTTTTAGCTAAAAAACTAAGTAAAGCTTTTCTTAAACTTTAGGAGTGTGTCGATGTAATGTTAACTGTTTTTATATTTTTTTTAATGATCGATAGAAATATTTTCGTATAAAAAATTGGTGGAATCGATCACGTGTTAGTTTTACAAAACTAAAATGGTGTCATATCAAAACTAACATGCCATGCAAAACAGACCAACAGTGCCACTGACGCGTGATTTATTATATTGTTTTAAACTAATTTATATAATTATTATTTTATTTTTAATTATATTATTCTACTATTTTATATTAAGAAAATATTGGAATAAGTACATTATTAATAATTCAAAAGGAACTTAATAAGATATTCGATATAATCAAATAAATCAAATTACAAGTAGTGCTTTCGGTAGAGACTCATGGGAGTAAGTTATCGCAGGATGGTACAACAGGACGCGCGATAAGCTATCGTGCCAAGTTTTATCTAATTTACAGTAGGCAGCGGTTTGATGGACGCCAAATATTTTTTGTATAGAACCTATCTTGTTAATTTATTAATTTTAAAACATACTTTTAAAATTATTGCGTTGAATTGATCCTTTGCTCAAATCACAATTTCTTAAATAGCAGGCTACTTCTAAATTCTACATTATTTTTTTTTAAGTCGGAGGATATTAAACGTCTTGTAGCAAGTTTCATACATTTGTTATTAGAAATGGTATGGCATAACGCTAACTTTTTATTTAGTTATCATATGACCTGAACTATCACAAGTTTGATGCGTGAATTTATAAACAAATTTTAATAGATATATATTGTTTTTATGTTACACTTACAACTATCTATTAACTAATATATATAAAATAAGTGTATTGGTATTCAATATTAAATATTAAATCATTCATAATTTTCACTGTGTGTTCTAAACATGAGGATTCATTTACCTAATGGTTATATATTTTTATATAAATCAACATAAATTGGACCGGTTTATAATATTATTGGAAACAATCAAAATAAAAGATTAGCATAACGCTTAAGTATGCTGATACATGCTAAGCGCAATAATATAAACATCGATGTGTGTGTCGTTCAAATAAAATTTTATACAAGATACCTGAAAAAAAAAAAAAAAATTTGGACAATTTTAAGTTAACAAACAAAAACAAAATGAAGTTACCTGTCCTTGTATAACACGTTCATCGTGGTCGGCGTTGGCGCCGGCCAATTTGCAGTATAACTCCGGGCTCTCATCTCCACATGTCGCCGTCGCAGTGATTTTCTTTCCAAGCGCAAGGTTAAAGTACGGGGGTGTCAATATTTCTGCGTACGCGATGCTTGTAATAACTAATATTAGCACGACAACGCGCGCCATGTTGCGCGTGCGCCGGCCCGTCGCAGAATGAAGTCGAATGTTGATATCACCCGCCGTCCGCCGGGAAGGGTGGCTCAGATTATTTTTTTAATCAGCTTAGAGAAAGATACACGCGCCGCGACCTGTTCAGCCTCAGCATCTGCATCGCTTTCATATAGAAGCTATCTGTTTTTGTTGTGGAATTTTTATATTTTTAGTAATATTGTTGGTTGCAAGTTTATTTTTGATAGGAGGACAAGGGTTTTTTTTATATTGAACTAGACTTTTTTTTGTTTAATAGGTTTAATAACACAAAGAAAAAGAATTTACAAAAATTATATAATAAATAAAAAATATAAAAAATAAATTAACATCAATCATTCTCTCATCTCTATTGCAAAGCACGCATCAAAATGATTATAAAATGGAAAGTAAAAATATATATGTATATATGATATGATTGATATGCATATTACAGTCATATATTTTGATTGCGCTGTTACAATATTTTTCGTTACACACACATACATGGTAGTGTGTGTAAAGTGATATAGCACGATTGAAAGGTGTCAACGAAGCATGGGGACTAGAAATACATCCATCTTCTACATTATTAAGTAAATATTCTAATTTCGCTAAACGCTCAGATGCAAAGCTTTTCCCTTCAATGGGATCGTAAGTACGGCATCCTCTCTCATTGTATTCGATACCTACGTCTAAAAATCTTTTAAAACATCCGCCTCGGTACCAAGGACCATAATATATATTTTTAATTTGACGTACCTTCTTACTATGAATGCATTTCACCTTAAAATTGTCTTGTTTTAGTTTAAATCTTTGATCCTGTCCTTGAAATATATTATAGCAATCTGGTACAGGAAATTCGCTTACATTCAGACCACATAAGTAACACGATGATGTTATTGGTGCTCGAAGTAACTTTTCTATAAATGCAGGTAAAGTTGAGTTTAGTTCAATTGTATTATTTGTTGCTGTTGTAGTTTTCCTACATTTTTTAAACGATTTTTCTTTAGTAAACTTTATAGTTGGTTTTGATTTTCTTCTGAAAATTGTATTCCTTATAGTAGTCATTCTAGTGTATTTTGATCTTCTTCTGAAATTTATCCAAGGATACGATGGTGTTGTAAATGAAGAACCTTTGATAGTAGATGAAGGTCTAAGAGTGATTGCTTTTGTTGGTGACATTTTATCTGTTTAAAAACAATGTTAAAAAGATATAATTAAAGCAGCTAATTTAAAATAAAATGTATTAAAATTCTGTTACTATATTAATATTATAAGCATAATAAACTTACTTAAAAAATTTAGAGACATAGTGTACATGGGGAAGATTAAAAATCTATTTTTTGGACGTATAGTAGACATAGTGTTGGTAGGAAGTCTAGTTTTTTCACTTCTTTTAGTAGGTATAGTGTTGGTAGGAAAGATAAAAAGTATAGTTTTTTCACTTTGCGTAGTGGACATAGTGAAAATTATAGGCCTAGTTTCTTCACTTTGTGTAGTAGAATTTTCAGGGCTTAGCTTAAACTTAATAGTTGGTCTAAATTTAAGAGAACTCGTGAAACTCCAGTGATTCCATAAATGTTTTAACTTTGCAGAAATATTTAGATTAAGTTGAGAAATTTCATTGTTCATGTCACTTTTGGTATCTAATTTGGCAATCGGTTTTAAACTTATTGTATGCTTTTTTTTATCCGGTAAACCTAAAGTGGCATAGGTTTGAGGAAAAACTTTCTTTGTAACTATAGGATTGGTATTTGTAAATTCAAAATCGTATAAATCCTCAGTAAAAGCGTCTGTACTTCTCCCTTGTGGAATATATTCATAGCGATTCTTAAAACGTGATAATAAAGAACAAAAAGATTCTTGGCTTAATAATATATAAAAAGAAACTATGCAACAAACAAGCTGCTTATATATAAATATAATTGTCATTTTATTTTATTATGACATAATTAGTTACAGATTACTACAATTGCTGTGACAAATATGCTTTTTTTTAAAAGATATAGAAAATGTTTTAACATTTTAAATCTATTTTTGCAAAATTAAGATTTTAACTAATTAATCTAATATATAAAATATAATACGTTCACTGAGTTCAAGGAAGAATGTAAATATGCATTACGTATTTCATATACATTACGTATTTTAGTTAAAATTATTTTAACAATAGACTAATGAAATGGTATGGATAATTAAACTATTCTTATTTAAATATAAAATATAAGTATGAATATTTTATATGAATAGTCCTCTATTTGAAAATTTTTTTTCGCTTTAACGATTCTATAAAGAGTATTGATATTTATATCCTGAATCTTCAATTTTCTTTTCTTTGGGACTTTTTTCATTAATGCTGTCCACACTTCCCTGTCTTTGTAATAGTTTTAAATCAGAGCAATTTTTATTTCTTTTCAAATTGCCTCTCTGTTTATGATAACTGCTTTTTGATTCCATAGGTTTCTCTCGACGGCTTTCCTTTTCGTTATCAGTATTTATGCTTGCCTTACAATTTTTTGCACCTTGTAAGAACTCATCGTCACTTTCCGTAGTACTGATAGTAATAACAGGTATAACAGATCCAATAGAGTCGTTATTTTTTGATAAGTTGCTAGACTCGGAGCTTTGCTTTTTTTGTTTAAACTTGTCACTGGAATCGTGTTTCCTTTGCGGCTTAGACTCATTTGAGATTTTTTCTTTTGTATTGCTTACTTTAAAATTTATATCCTCATTTCTATGTTTTTCTAATCTGTATATTAAAGAATCATTCTCTTTGAAATCATCTCTTGTGCCATGTTCTGAATGATTAAAGTTTTCAATAGTCTTAAATTCAACGCTGTTTTTCTTTTTGAGCTCTGAAGTTTTAGCGATTGTAATATCTCTCATTTTTAAGATTTCTCTAGGCAAAGTTTCATGAAAACCTATGTCAGTTTCTTCGTCAATACTCTGTTTTTCTATAGTAACGTTAGAAATTTCCTCATTACATTTTTTGTCAAGAGCTAAACCAACTATCCTTGCAAATATTCCACCTGAAATCGATAATTACATAATTATATCTGAAAACTGAAATAATATTACTTGAAATATAATATGAATTTATAATTTTCTTTTTTTAAATACTAACTAACACAAACTTACTTTTCTTTTTAATAGTTTTCTTTGATTCCTTATTGATATCCACTACAGATTTGCGATCATCAGAGTCTATGGACTTAGTTAGTGGTAGGGATGGTAACGCCTTCTTCCATCTCGCAAATGGGGTGTTGTCTATAGATGATGATCCGGCACGTCTTCTTGTATCTGCTAATTGAAACATTTTACGTCGTTCTTCTGTTCTTTCACGCCTTAATTGTATCTATAAAAATATATATATATAATGTATATTTATAATAAAATTAATATTGAATAAGCAAATACGATATAAAATAAATTTAAATATTTCAAATTATTGAATAATGTACCTTTAAATCATTATTTGCTTCTCTTAATGAATTTGTTAACGATGTTAAATAATATATAATAAGAATTAGTAAGACCAGTAGAGGTATAACTATAGCTGGTGATGTTATATATTCAAGCGCAAAATTGAGACTCTTCGGTAATATTTTATAAATGTTACTTGTTAATATTTTATAAATTTTATCATATTCCGAAAATGGACCACAGTGCCAAGAAGGAGTAACCCACACAATAGTATAGCCAACTGGCAAAACACACAAAAATAGCATCGTTAAAAGTAATGCCAAATAAAAGTTGTTACTTTTGGATACTCTAAAAACAACTTCATGTGGAACGTTACATGTTATAACTGCCCAAGAACGAAGGTACATCATTATCATTAGCTTGAAAACGTTTAGAACTACGAGTCCTGGTGAAAAAAACATTCCCATCCAAACCATGCCTTGGTTGTTAATGAGATGTAAAATATTTTCAGCTATCTTAAAATCTCCATATTCTGGAAATTTCTTTTCTAAATCCCAACACCAACATTTGTTCATGTACCTTACAAACAAAGCTCGAAAAAAATCTGTAAATAATGTCCCGAGTACAACGAATACCTGAAAATAGTAAACATATTTCTTAGCTAAAATTTGTAGCCAGCCTTGCTGTACAAAATTATTTTGAAATAACTTCACTACTTACTAAATCCATCATGGTAAGTTTAATCAATTCTTGGCCAAACATAGTTTCCCAACACAATTTTAATAGTTTCATTTTTGTTTCCTTACTTAAACTATACATCTTTCTGTTGTTTACATCCATGTAGGCAATGTCAACTACAGACGAATTAGTTCCATTTCTTTTCATATCTTCCAAATGGTCTGTTAACGGACCGCATTGGGTAATATAACATTTTATGTCTATAATTTTACATTTAGAGACATAGAATATTTTTGTAATATTTTCATTGCCACAGGTTATGGAACAATTAAATGACATGTCTGCACATGTAATTACTTCTTTAGTGGTACTTGATGAATCTGTAGTTGTAAAAAAGTCTACATCGTCTATTGTGGAAGTTCCGTATTTAACAGAACTTGTATCAAAAGCAAAATTTGTATAATTTGTACTTAACATTTTTAATTCGGTGGTTGTGATAAAATCTGTATTAGTGTACGTCGTATCTGCGTTAGTAGAATACTCAGTATTGACGGTTGATGATGTTATGTCAAAATTTGTAGAGCTAGTATCTTCTGTAGAATAATACATTGTATCTGTACTTGAAATAAATTCAGATAGATTACTGTCTTTTAAAGTAGTCATTTCATAGTAATTTGATAAAGTACTTGATTCAGTTTCGTCACTACTTTGTGTTGTGTATAATATTGGTTCATCTGTTGATTGAATTGTATATCCATAATCTTTATAAGTTTCAGTTGAAGTTGAAGATAAATTTATATCAATGGAAGATGAAGTGTCATAATTATCATAGAAATTTGGATCACCTATTTCAGATTCTTCATCATTAGAGTCTTCTGAGGCTGAAATCATACTCAAATTTCTAATTCTTTCAATTTCTTTTAACAAGGTATTTTCATCATCATTAGAATCAATGTTTACTTCTAATATATCATTAGCAATATTACGTAAGTTACGTCTACGTAAAGTTGAGCTACCTTTATTGTCGTCATAACGTGCTATAAAATTTATATTTTCGATTTGACTATTTATATTTTCGAAATTTTTTATAAGTGATGATAAGTCCGACACCTGCTTATAAACAGCCGCATCACACGGTGAACAAGGTACCCTTATCTCAAAACATGTGAATGGCAATGTTGCATCTAGAGGCTCACTCATGTTCATTGTAGGAATAATTGTTACATTCATATGTAAGGTTGGTTGCAATGATACTAAGTCTCTACTCATACCTTCGATCTTACTGAACATAGCAAAAATAAGAGAATATAAATTCAGTAGATTTAACAACATAATTCTGCAACACAAATTTAAAGCACTAGTTAAGAATTATTTTATCACATTATATCGAATATATTTATATTATAAGTCGCGTACCTAGCAAGTTGAAGTCTTAACTGTTTTCTTGGATGATAATCTTCTAACAAGCCAAGAAGTTCAAAAAATAATGGAAATGTAATTGATATCACTGTTACAACAATAGTTGTTTCATTTTCTCTCCACCAACTTCTTACTTTAGGATTGTCATCTGATCGAGATACAACGGTTACAACGGCATAGGCTGACACAACAAGCAGAATGACAACACAGATATTTACCACAGCTCGTAGTGAAATGGTTCTCCAACTGCAGCAATAAAATATATTTAATAATAGAAAAATAACACACCAGCACTCACAAATGTATTATCATGTAGTGCAAGTATCACTAATTCAATATTTGTTAGCAAATAAAAGAGCTTACTTTCTTAGATTTCTCTTTTTCTCCGCTTCCTCTAGTAAAGCTTCTTTAAACCCTAAAATTACAGATGCGATTCGATTATGAGCTGTTTCAGCGTTACCAATCATGTAATCCCATCCAGTAAAAAGTTTCCAGGAAAATATACATTCATCCTCCTTTTCAGACAACTTAGACATGCGAGAGTTTTCAGCCATTCTATAAACGTATATCTTATAGTTTTTTTGAAAATATTAATAAAAACATCACAAATGAATTTAAATATATAGCATTTTAGTAAAACAGCTTAATATAGCTTACTTCCGCAATATGGCGACGAAACTATAAATATATACTATGAGGCCTGTCAGGAAATAAGCCAGTGGCATTCTGTATTCGGCGCTTTCTACATTGCTGTAGTAGCCATAAAATATTGGTGAGTATTTTAATGCCCCCTCGAACTCCCAAAGAGTCAAAAGATTCGTAGAATTTTGACGTTCTTCTTCCATTATTATCTTCCTTTCTCCGTCTTGCTTAGGATTTGCGGTCAAACACTAAAATTATTTTATAACCGATAATAAATAATTCGATTCACATAATATCTAGTTGTATGCAATATGCATCTAGGATTTTATAAAATACAAAATACTTAAATTGAGTTTAGTGCTAGACCCTGTTCTCTGTATAAATATTACAAATGCAAAGCATGTAAATAACTGTTAGCTTACCTCAGGAATGATGACAAAGACAAGAAGTATGAAACCGATAACTAAATTTACCCAAAATAGCCATCTTAGAAATGTAAAATATGAAGCCACGACGGAGCCGAAATGTGATTCGATTTCTTTAATTCTTAGTTCCCAAGGTATAAGAAGATTTGAAGTGTTTGCCGCTTCCCTTTTCAATTGCTGCCATTTCTTCAAAGTATATTGTCGTTTTTAGTTGTATATCAATAAATATTAAAATAAAAAAAGTAATAACCTTACTGTTGCAAATAGAATGTTGAATCTTGCATAAATGTCCTTAGTACTTTTAGACTGGGCAAGTCTTTCTTGCAACTTTCCTTCGTGTCGCTTTATGTAGCCTTTTGCCTTTAAAAAAATAATTAATTTTGTATTTCTAAAATTTAATCAAGCTACCCATAGAAATGAAATATCTTACCTGATGAACGATTTTCAATTTTCTTCTCATTCCTAGCGGTTGTTGCTTTACGGAGCCTAGGACTTCTTTGTGTAGATGTATATTTTCAAAGATTTGTTCCTGAGTCACAACAGGTTGCTCGTCAATTGATATAGCCGTGCTGTAATGTTTATTTATTGCAATGATATATATTCTTAGTGTTATATTGTATAAAAGTGTTACTTACTCGCCCGAGCTAGTGGTGAACACTGAAGAGCGTCGTCTGGGACGCGACTCATCAGGGAGAAAGGGTGATGATGGCCGCCTTGCTCTGCCTTTACGTGAGCGCCGTACGCTTGCCCGACGTTGACGAAGAACTGCGCTGAGGCTTGCAGAATAGTCTTCATCTTCGGATCCATCTTAATTAAGATATTAGTAGAAATTTTAAATTAATCAATCAAGCAATAATTATAATTAATAATTTAATTTATGAGAGAAAATTGTAACATATTTTTCTAGACTGGAGAAAATTGCTTAAGGCATTCTGGCCATAATGTAATGAATTATTTTTGTCTAAATGTACATAGATTTATTTAGTTGTAAGCATATTTAGAGATTTACCAATATCTAGGATGTTTTAATCCTGAACTCAAAAAAAGTGCTATACCTCCTGTGGAAGGTGAGAATTTTACTTCGGTGTTAGGAGTCGTTTCGGATGGCAAGTGAAAGAGATTTACTCCAGAAGAGGCCATACTCCCAGGGTCTGCCCAAGTTACTGACAGACGATCCACTGACGGCTGGGGCGAGGATGGAGGTCGTTCATATGAAGCCTATATATAAAAAAGGTGATAAAGACATCATTTATAAAATAAAAAATCAGCTTCACGCTGTATCCAGCACATAGCAGGGTAGGCAGAGGGAACCT
>DWAO01000101.1:0-35415 GCA_018230605.1 Heliconius congener | reverse complement strand
ACTACGTTCCCTCTGCCTACCCTGCAGTGTGCGGGATACAGCGTGAAGCTGATAAAAAAAAACAAGTAAATATTAAGATACATATACTCGAAATATGACATGTGTAAATATGATGTATTATATATAGCCCATAGTCTAACTCAAAACCAGCACAAACATAATTTGCACCTACCTCCGAGTCTAGGATATTAAACCAAGCAAACTCCGCAGCTTTATAACATTAGTATAGATATTGAAATCCAAAAGTAATAATCTTGATTCACAATTTTTTTACACAGAAATTTCAATACTTTAGCTTACATAAGTCCTTTAGTCTTATTATGTAAATATGAAATTCTATACAAAATGCAAGTATTTAACGAAAAATGTACTCGTTTTTCATACCTTTGATCTATATCATTAATTAAACGTATTCGAAATCTGCACTTTAACAAAATACTTCTCATGGCGGCGGCGGCTTTACAATTATGAATTGAATAGACAATTATTACGCTCACAGGGCAACGTTGTGATTTGTGAGAATAAGCGTACTTATAAAAGAAAATTTTATTTCATGTGAAATTTCCGGAACGATAACGTTGAAACTGTCGAAATTTTAATGATTCAATGTATTAAAAAATATTCAAAAATAAAAAAAAATACATATATTTTAAATATTATTTTGAATCCTATAAATGTATCCTCTCATATATTATTAATTTTTTTTGTGAGAGTACAAGATAGTCTTAAATAATAAAGTCTTAATAAAACCACCACCATCATCATCTATGGAGTGTCGTAGATAATATTCTATAGTTAAAAAATATATATAATTTGGATATATTTCCCCTTCAAGTACATACATTCATACGTAAGCATTCGAGTATTTTTCATTAATAGTTTATATAGAAATATGGATCTTTCCACAAATCATAATATGATTGGTTTGAAAAGACGACTTCCGGTTAAAAAAGAATCATGACTCTATATTTTAAAAGATTGCGGAAGTGGGCGTTTTAAGATGGCAGAGACTATGGTCCCATACATTTGGCAGTGCTCTTTGGTCAACCATTAAGATTTTATTTGTTAGTAGTATTATTATTCTCCCTTATTATATATTATGTTGTTTTATTTTATTTTTAATATTTTTATATAATGTATAAATATTATATTTTATGGAAACGGAACTATTTTCAAAACTAGTTTTAGTTTTGTTTTTGGTTATATTGTTATATATCTATAATTTCTTTGTTTATATATGACCATATTACATCAAGCACATAATTTCTCATATCCACAGGTTCAGTGGAACAAATCTCTATATGATGTCATAAATTAATATGCGGTGTTACTAAATTTGCCATAATTTAGTAACACCGCATGTTAAACGAGTGCGTGAAGCAATCCTATGTAACATTTTATCAAACTCTATAACTCTACAGGAGAGTTTGAAGTTAGGCGATAATTTGTGGTACTCGAACGACATTTGCTACAAATTGATTGCTTCCTACGATCGAAAGTTTACACGGACCAGTCTAGAGATGTAGAGATAAGATTTTATGCCTTAATTCAATATAGATATAACATCGTAAATACTGATATATTGGTAATAAAAACAGTAAATGTGTAGGTACTCTATGTTATTTTTAGATGTGTTTTATCTTGTGTTTAACCCAGCTTTTTATATGTTCTTTGTTGAGACTATGGCTAAAACACAAAAATGATATATATATTTTTTAATTATAATAAATAATGATTTTCTGTTAAGACCGATAATTGAATTCGTACGTTCGGTATAAGTTAGTTCTGATGAGGAAAAAAAATGAATTTCTTCGAATGGGAATGGAACCCACAATCGTCGTCTTTTCCCCGCTTTTTTCACAAGTAACATTTCTTGTGTTTTTTAATTAAATTTCCACAAAAGTCAGTCCAATCGTTATTTTATTAAAACAACCCAATAGAAACCATGTGCATATGCTAGTCTCAAGCCGAACATATCGTAAGTTGACCGGATCATAATATTGTAGATACCTTCAGCTTTCTAGCTTGTATCGCATCTCATTTAGTTTTAATCGAACCTCTTGGATAATAATCTTTCCCGTAAAGCCTTAATAAGGACGTTATTCACTGTTGAAGGTAAGTTATCGGGTAATGTATACATAAACATACATACATATGCAGACCGTTCTGGTGTATTGGGATAGTGTCTGATAAATGTAACGTTGTAGGTTCGATCTCCACTCGAGGCAATAGTTATATTTTATTATTTTCATTTCCTCGATTTAGAAAACGAAGTGCGATGTTGTGTTCTGTCACTTAACGTAGAATGTTCTCTTTTTATGCAAAAAATTTATAATAAAAGTAGTATCTCTTTATTTATATGTTTCCTGGTTATGTTTATAAAAGTATATTTGATACAGTTTATCGTAAATATCCTTATTTATTTTTATTCGCTGAGGCCTGTTTCTTTTACCTTTTCAATTAATTTGTTTTGCGTTTGTGTTTTTATTATTTTATTCTCATTTTTTTTCTAATTTTGATTTATTTTTTTTAGCATAAAATAATAACAAACTTTTTGAATTTGAATATAATGTTTGTAACTGGCGTGTTTTGTGCTAGGCTGTTGTTCATATTATGCCGGAAACGGTGTAAAAATGTACAAGCTGTGTCGTGGCGCTGGTACACAACCGTACGACTGTAAACGTGTAAACGGTATGAGTTCGATTCCGTTTGCTCGATAACGAGCCAAATCACGGGGTTGAGTTTCGTTACTCAGCACGCAATGCCTCTAAAATTTATCAAAGTAGAGAACGAAGTGTTTTAACACTAGATACCTAGATTGCCTCTACCTACTACATTAGTATTTTCACAAATATTACGTATACTGATATCGTACAGGTACATTTTTATCCAGACAAGATCGAGTGCTTAGTAGAATATTCAATTTGGGTTAAAGCTTTTCCATATGTAGATTATATCTCATAGTCATATTGAATTTATCTAACATTTGTATCAACATAAACTCTTACTTCAAGTAAAAGTAGGTAGTTTGTACGTTTTCCTTTAGCTGTATTCATAAATAATTATAAATTATTTGTATAGACCGACCAAAAGGTATATTTGTGGCGCAATGGGAAATTATTGATTTTTATTATACGACTACGGTTTTGGGAAAGTACTTACTTATTCTTACTTTTATATCATTGGTTAAGACTAACCACGGCGTTATGTTACGTCATTCAACACGTCATTTATTTGGGTTATAATTAAAATAAATTTAACTAAAATGAAAAGAATGGAGGTTATAATATCATTATAATATATTACATATTCTATATAAGATTATTCAAGGAATACATTGATATATCATCCACAGTCTGTAATAGATAAATCTGTGCTTTCTAACGTTGAGTTAATTGCAAGAGCTAACTAAAGACCGGAATGTTACATTAGAGAATCACGAATGTAGTATTTATTTAATTTATTACATGTATTAGTAATTAGATATGATGATATGATAACTAATAGATTATTTATAATGAGCCGTAAAGTGCTTGAAAACTTTAAATTAGTTGGAAAATATAGCTTTTTGATAGCATTAAGTTGAAAAGACTTATTTTGATAAAATTATTCCATGTTAAAAGTTAGTAGTGGTAACGTACAATTTTGCGTGTATGGACTTTAAGGTATAAAATGGAAAATCATGCGTTTTGCTTTTTCTGTAAGAATTAAGAAATACTCTTTAATTAAAAAATTCACCTACATCCTATATTTTAATTTCCGATCTTTAGTTCGCCTGTGTGTCAGTCACACAGTAACGTTAGAGTTTTACAATAGGTTTTTTTTATATAAATATTAAAAAAACATGGGCGTTTTTTTGGGCGTGAATTCAGTGAGCTTTGGGTACCCCAAAGCTCACTAGCATGCGAGTGTAAAAGCGACGGTTGTGGGTTCGATTTTCACTCAGGGGATCACATATAATATATATAATATTTTTATTTTTTGGTGGAATGCGGGTAGTAGTATCCTAATGGGATAAATAGTTTCTTAACATTAGGTTCTTCCCCCGTTTCTTTTTTGTATCCTTCAGGCTTCAGGCGGGATACAAGGTGAAGCTCAAAAATAATCAATTCCCTGAGTGGATATCGAACCCACAACCGTCGTGTTCAAGTCCAATATTGTCAACTCCTCTACAACGGCTTCAACGGTCAAGGATTAGGATTCAAGATTTTAAAAGCAATTTACAGTCTAGTTAAAACTGTAACCTAGAATACGAGCTAAGATAAAGGTGTCATTTAACGTAAAGGCATAATGGTTTCAAAAGACTGTGTTTACTGTAAGCAATATAGATAAAATCTATTGGCACTGTAGAATTCTATTGTAAATTATATTTTTATTTCGTATACAATTAAGTAGGTGATTTTATTAGAAGAGAAAGAGTAGTAGTAGTAGGAGTAAAAGGAGTTACAGTGCACCAAGATGCCTATATTATTTATTACAAATATAAATAAGGAAACTTCGAACTCAGCAGTATCCCAATACCATCCTTAAATACAAACATACACACACAGACAAAAAAAACATCCTTTAATTAATCAACGTCATTTAAAACGCAAAACCGTTAGCAGATAGGTGGTCAAAGATCACCGCTATCTCATTACAGGCGCCGGAAGATCTTCTTTTTAGCTGTAAATCGCTTATCGGCAACACAGTATTAAATCAGACCCACATATTTAATGCACAGCCAGCCTGGGCTAGCAGCGCTAGCGTACCGTAGCGCATGCCTAGATAGCGATCGCGGTCAAATTTACACTAACGACCGTTTCACACGCCCGCATTATTCGCGAATATTATTAATTATATTTATAATCAAATCGGCTTCACGCTGTATCCCGCACACAGCAGGTTAGGCGGATGGAATCTTGAAAAGTGGGAAATGTGTGAATGTGGAACGGAGAGTCTTAACACAATGTTACTATATTCCCCAGGTTCCCTATGCTTACAGTTATGTGCGGTGTACGGCTTGAAGCTAAAAAAACAAAAAAAAAATGTAGGTATATTTGGTAAGTATCAAAATGTTGTTGAAGTATTCTTTTAAGCAAATAACTCCCAAGGGCAAGTGAACACGGTTTACTAACACATAGATCAATAGTTATACTATCGACATATTATATGACTGTGTGACTTAAATATAAATAAAAATCTTAGAACGATCGCTTTCGTGTGCAAAAAAAAATTTTTTCGATATTTATCTCGACAGTAAGCAAGGTGATGCATACCCCACTACCTATTCTTTGTTTATTTTCAAGACATTAACGGTGGGCGACAGATATTAAAGTTGCATTTTGTTTTGGGAATTGAACTCATAGCTATATTGTATAAATGTATTTTCACAACATATGCATAATTTAGTTAAAAACGTAAAGTTGTTAAATTTTACGTTGAAAAATAGTATATAAAAATCCTAGTTTCTTATTTGTCATGCTAGAGTGCTATTTTAAAAAAATATTTAGCCTATGTAACTACTACAATTCTGAATGATTCAAAGTTCAACGACACCACATATATGATAAATCATCCCGCTCTTTGAGCTGTAAGGCGTGACACAGAAATGGACGTACATATATACGTTTGAAAAATATAACCATTCTTTTGACGAAGTCGGATAAAATGAAAAATATTTATAGAACATATTAAATTTCAGATTACGAACAACAGTGCGAGTAGCTCACTGAATAACATACTAGATCTAGAATATAGTACGCATTGTATAGAGAAGGTAAATACGGTTAGACCGTTAAGACCTTAGATAGCTTAACAAACAAAGGTGTTAATTAGGTAAATATATTTCTTAAGCAAATATTATGTAAATTTACATATTATTGAAAAGACAATTATTTATATTTAAGAGGCGCAGTTTTGGGTCTTGTCACTTTTAAAATCTACTTATACTAATTTTTTATACGTTTTCTAAAATAATTTTCTATTCTTAGTGTGAAGTAACACTAAAAATGTTAAAAGCAACATTTCTTCTCGTAACTCAGTATATAGTATTACTAAAATATGTGAAAAGCAAAAACCTAACCCTTCCCTATTTTCTTCGCATATAAAAAATAAAAATGGAAAAAAGAACATAGAAAACATAAAACAAAATTAAAAGTTAACAGTACATTTATATATCACGCACTTTAAAACCAGCGTTATCCATTCAGGGTCCACGCGCACTACCGTAGTCACGATCAGTGTGACCTCGCGTGTTAGTAATCTAGTGAATCCCATCTAAGTTTATTAGGCAGTGCACTTTGTTTCCTTAGTATTCAGGATTAAAAGCTTTTGTTTAGCTTTTGTTAGTTTAAATTAATTTAAATGGTGATTTGTACGAGTTTTTTTTTAACATATATTTTACGATATAGTACAGATGAGAGAATGTATAGTCAATGAGTCATTTTGTGTTAGACGTTGCGCCTCTATTTTTAGAAACTTTTAAATATTTTATTTTTATTAAAAAAAGGGATACCTATGGTACAAAATCCTTTTTTAATATTTGAAAATTTAAAAAAAAAGTAGAAAGAACGAAAACTATAAAACATCATGATACATCTCCTTCATAAAGCAGAGCAGGGAGTAAGTTGCAGTACAAATATTCATTTTTCCATTTTCCATTGATATCTGAGACTTTAAAAATCATATTATAATTATTATTCATTAAAAATAATAATTCTATACAGTTCTAAAATGTTTTCTTTATCAAGACCAAAACTGTACTCAAAACTACAGTGCGAGTATAAACGCCGATGGCCCTCTATTCATGTGTCGTAATTTGTATCGGATGAAGAACTGGTCTATCGCATTTTTCATTTGCTCTACCTTCCTAACCATCTATTGTGATTATAAGAGCGAGTTTATAATGCATGTGCGTGTTCACTTTTTATTAAGTAATAAAATGGAAGTGAAGAAATATTGCTGTGGTATTACGTAGTTTTGGATTCAAATCCTAATAAGGGTAACTAACGTACATTTAAGAAATAGATATTAAAGGTAAAAAAAACGTTAGTTCACGGAAAGTTTACAGAAATAAACTCTAGTTCACGGAAAGTTCTCGGACAGTATAATTTTTTATAGATTCAACATACCTTATAAATTTTTTAACTGATTGCTAAAAGAATGAAGTTATCGATTCCACTGTACGGGTATGTTTTGATTGCTCCACCAATTATCATTGGATTTTGGTAAATCTTTTTTTACATGATACAATCACTTGTCCAACTAGTAAAAAATAAAAAAAATTTTTTCACAAATAGAAAAACTTTAAATATATACAAACAACTATGTAAAAAAAGTAAAAACAGAAATCGAATCTATGAACATCTAAGCAAAAGATTTCGCTTAAATTGTACTATAATCTAGCACTAGCATAAAACGAACGCACAAAACGTTATTTACGATTTAAACCGACGTAAGAGCTCAGCGTTCGATGCCACAATAAGTGTCATAACACTGGTATAAGTTACCACCGTTAGACGTCGCTTACATTCGCATTATTAAATCTTATGTAGAGCCCTATAAATATGGCCAGTCTGGTTCTGCTGCTATCAATGGAAAATGAATGATATTGATATCACAGCAACATTTTTAAAAATATACACTATATTTTTTTAAAGCCTAGTTTTATTGTAATGTATAAAAAAAATATTAAACTAAAAAAAATCCCAGAAATCTTTAGAAGAAGAAGAAGTGACAGTAAGTGTGACGCTTGTGGGTTCGCTTCCCATTCGGAGCAATTAATTATCTTCATGTCTTCGCTTTGGTAACGAGACGTGCTCGTGTTCATTAGATGATTGTTTATGTAGTTTGTTTCGACAAAAGGTGTACTTAAAGTCTAGTGTACTAAATTAGAAAAAAAAATATTACTGTGACTTGAAATACTTAGTACACTGTTTCAAAAAATATCAAGTGCGTAAAAATACAATATTCAGGCTTATTTGGGAGAAAAAAGAAAGGAAAAAAGAAGTAGAGAAACAAAAACTCTACGAACAAGAATTTAAAGCGTTCGCATCAGAATTGAATGTCAGTAGAAAGAAAAAGGCAAGCCACCTGATACACACAAAAAATTACCAAAAAAAATTGGTCTAAAGCTTGCTCAAAGAAACCCTACTAACATAAATCCATTCAACTGTGAATTCTCGATACAACGCGCTCGATAAGCTAATGCCGGGCGATTTCGATAACCTGAATGAAAAAATATTATATTACTTATGTATTATTGCTATATACTGTCTAGCTTATATATGCTTAGGTTAATTTTTTTCTTGAAAGAACCTGGGTATCTAGTGTTAAGATACTTCGTTCCCCACTTTCCCCAATTCTGAAGGAAGAAATGAATTTTCATTCTTCGCTCTGGTATCGGTTTGATTCCCACTTGAGGAAATGAAATATTAAATCTTTATTAAAAGACACAAGCACCACCACAACTTGCCTATATATATATATATATATATATATATATATATATATATATATATATTAATAACATCATTAAATTCAGAATAATAATTACAAAATTCAAGTTTTATTTTCATAAAAGCGCGCTTTTCACGGTTTTTCTCACATATCAGGGGAGGCAGAGAGAACCTAATATTAACATTACATTCTCCACTCACCATTTATTTTTTATGATATTGCATGGTAAGAACTCACCGCTGCACTTTTATCATTCTCCAACTTGTGACCGAATATGCAACCAATTCATCTACGTTTAGACGCCACTCTTTTACGTCACGATGGTCTCAAATGGTATAATTTTTGAGAATGGAATTTGAAGTCTCTACCATCGCTTAGTCTCTACCGTACAACTTTAGTTAACTCTACATTAAATTTATACGATACGCATACATTAGATCTTATTTTAATATTTTATCTGTTGACCGTTACATGGGATTTTCTATGGGGTATAAATAAGCGTTGTCACGGGGAAGCGGAAACTGCATTCAATAAAAGCAATACAATTGTCACTAACTTAACTTAGTGTGAAGGTAACCTAGAAAGTCGCACCTCATCGGCTTAGTGACAGCATGTAAATCAGAGATGCTGAAGTGGTAGGTTCTAGTTTGAGAAATGTATGTTGTTTTTAGCTATAATGCTGTATCCCGCATATAACAGGGTAAGCAGAGGAAACCAAGTGTAAAAAAATTCTGTCCTATGCTTTGTTTAATTATTAAATATTTTATCTCCCCCCCAATGGGAATGGTTTGTGCTACTGGGCTACGACAATCCAAACGAAGTTCCAATTAAAGGTGTTTTTTCAAATGCATATAGTTATTTACATGATGCTATAGCACAAACGAAGAATTTAAAAAAAATTGTATGTCTGTCTGTCTGTCTTCCTAAATGCCCGAGCTAATCTCGAGTAAGATAACCATTCTAAAAATAACCAACAAATTTACGGGCTGCTGCGAGTTGCTGCTGCTGCTTAGAAAGTGTAAGGGAAAAAAGAGATTTTATGCTTTATAGTTACGAACGAAGTTGCGAGCAATAACTAGTTATGTATATATAAATGAGAAAATTATATTGTTGACCACTTTATACCCAATTTTGAAGCGATTCTTCTTAGTTACAAGAGCCTGGCCACCAGACTCTTTTCAAATGCACCACGATGTCACCAATTAATTATAATTTAAAATCAATTTCTCATGTAAACGTCGTGATTGTTTAATAAAAAAATTATCTTGAAATTATAACAAGCTTTGGCACTTTAGACGGCTTTAGGTACCCATTTGGTCCCAAAGCGAAATAAAAATGTTAAAAACAATACCTCCGAGCGGACAACACTGTTTTATGCGCATATTCAAATTAATTACACCTTGCCTTGTTATCTGTCAGATGTAGGTAGGTACTCTGTTTATTTATTATTATATATTTTAAGAGATATTCGTGAAGTGTATTGTTTTATTTGTTTCTATAAAATAAACACATTGAATATGGTGATGAATCAGTTTGTTTTCTGAATGTGATTATTGTGTTCTCATATTTCATTTATATATTTTACACATATTTGTGATTTAAGTATTTCTTCGGTGACAATAAACAATACATACGCCTTGCGCATTTCGCCATTCAACATACTATATTTTTATATGGGCAGAAAACTGAGAATGGAGTTAACATCAATCTCCAACCTTTTTCTGCCTATCCAGCAAGGATCCAAGACATCATGTCTGAACATAAAAAAAAACTAATATTAGAAAATAAATTACAATTAAAACTAAATAGCATCAACCAATTGTTTTAGTAATGATCTCACCGATTTATTATGGGACGATCTGACGTGTCTCCTTCTTACAAGGTAGTGAGTTCATAAAGTTCTGTTTTTACCAGCGTTTAACAAAAAGTCAGGCTATAAGTTGCCTTTCTCTGGTTCTATTGGTTGATATCAGGAACATTCACATCAATAAATACCAGCGAGAGCTAATGTTTAATGCAAAGCTTTTATGTAAGGCTGTAGCTACAATTGTGATATAAATATATTATTTTACTCATTTAGATGTTTATTTTTTTTTGTTTAGCTTTACGCGATAGTTTTTTTAAGATAAAAATCGTCTTGGGTAATGTATCTATTATATAGTAGTCCCAGCCTGTCTGTAAAATGAGCGGAATTGGTTTCGGCCACTGTGGATTTAGGAGAAAGTGAAGAATGATGCTTAAAGTAAAGAACGAAGATTTAAAATTCTTAAAAATATATCGTATCTTATAATTTAAGATTTTTTTTTATCATATTGGATGATAATAATGCTTTGATAGAATATTATTATCATAAATATGAGAAGAGATTAAATTGACAATTCAATCAATTTATTAATCAATTCAATTAATTAGAAATAAATGTTTGTATAAATTGCTTAATTTGGTACTTGTATATATTGTACACTAACCGTTTCAGCTAATTTGATAGACCGTTGTCATATTATAAATATATATGGGAAAATACATTGATAAGGTTGCGTTCACACAAACATCACAACTAATAAAATTCAAGACTTCAAGACGTAATTTTAAAAAAAACATTAAATCCTATTACTTAGATATCATTAGATAAAATTAAATATCTTAGAAAATGTAGCTTACTGGATTTTTTTACACAACCATTTATCTTGATCCACGTAGCCTTCAATACAAATAAAGTAATTCCAACGCAGCGGGGCGCTTGATATACTGGATGTGTTTTTATCAACTTTTAAATTACTTATAGTTCTAGAATACTTACTTATAAGGATAGTTCCTGAGAGGATAATGTGGACAGACAGATGTTCCATTTTTGATTTAAGTGTATGCAAGTGACATACGGATAGGGATGGAACCTAGCGATATGCCATTTTCTTTTACATCCTTAGTAAATAACTTTTTATTAGAAATATAATCTCTAATCTTTGTATATGAAAATAAACGTGAATCCAAAGTCAAATCACTCCCTTCTCCACTTTCCATTGATTTTTTTAGATATTCATATTATGCCTACTAATTTTTAATAATATTCATCTAGTAATGAAATAAATAAAAAATTGTCTTCTACTATTAATAGTAACATCACTATAAACGTGACCTTACTCAGCTAAAAGCTACCCAGATTGATGGTGCTCTTAGTTTCTGATAGTCGCAGTTAGTCGGTTGCTGACTTACGCTCAGAAGGAGAGCGTGAGGTAGGACGTGTGTCAATAAATGAGAATTATTAATGTTGTTTGTACAAAGTTTGTAGTTATGTTACGTGGTGTGAATCAATTATAAAATGGATATATCCATCGTTGCGCAGTGGCAGAGTATTTAATTGTATACGTGATGATTCTGACTTCAATCTTTCTTCAAGACGACGACGATGACGCCATTTTTACTTGTAAAATTTCCTCACCTTTGAAGGCCAAAATGCGACGTTGAGATCCGCCGCTTAGTAGGAAATAATAAGAATAAATATTTTTCATATTTATTTATTTTATTTCGATAAAATTGAATTTATTATATAAGCCTTTGTATTCACTACCCAGCTACGTGCGGAGAACAGCGTGAAGCTGAAAACAAAAAAAATACTTTTGTTTTTATAAAGTGACAGACCGGTTGCCATAGCAACGTGAAATTTATAAATACAAAAGTGTTATACTTGTTATCAGCTTAATGAATCTTTTATGATATATGTAAAAAAAATATTACCAATCTTCTTCTTCTTCTTCTTTCTCCATACAAACTATTACTGTGCTAAATTCTATACTATTTAAAATTTTTTGATTCATCTATTAATATATAGATATAGGTAAATAGATATCCTATTTCTGTTTAATAGTGTTATAGATATCAAGTGTAGAGTTTCACTGAGGTGTTAGACCGTAACACAACCACAGTATACGATACTAACGGTTAGTTTTCAAATAAATTATAGGATAGAAAGGGGTACGCTCACCTACTTTGAATAAGTTACTTTATCGAAAATCGGAGTTACATCCCTGTCTTTTCTCAATATGAAAAAATAACGGTTTCATCACTAAATAGCCAATATCTTGAAGTTCATCGACAGGTAGAGAACGGAATGTCTCAACACTTGGTTCTCTTTGCCTGTCCTACTATTGCGTCTATTCATATATCTTTAAGTTGTATATAAATAAGTTGAAATATTATGAAGCATTTGTACAACTGATATATTATGGTGCTTAGCGAGACAGGGATCGTTTTCATCCGCTACTGTTCTCTTAATGTTCCAAGATGATATTATGTTTAGTTTAAACACTAGTAGTGACTGTGAAGCAATAAAATATGTTATGTTATATCATTTTATATTTATTATTTCATAAGATTCAAATACAATAAGCGGAACGTCTTATAAATTAAATCGATATTATGATAACCTGCTGCCTTAAAGCGCTTTAGGATTTGGAATTTATTCAAAAGCAAAAAAGAAGACAATAAATATCACTATCAACTTACTTACTTTGTACTCTTCGCCGTGTAAAATGCAGGTGAATGATAAAAAATACACAAAAATTTTATAATATTTTATAGAACCCGTAAAAATTTCTTAACGGATTTCAAACGAAATTAGGGACAAACGTACAAAGAGTCAAAGTCAAGGTCGTTATATGAGTTTCCGGCTCCTCTTCTCCCAGAGGGCGCGACTTGCTTAAGCAACTTTTTATATAAAATTTTGCAACCTTAAGGTAATAGTGTTAAGGCTCATAATAAAATGTACTTTAGTTCAAAAGTCTTATTTAAATAAGGTAGTCAGTAAGGGATAGGCCGAGATAGTGATGTGCGCGAGAATGAGACGTGCTATGGCAATGTTGCTGGGCTTTGATTTAGTGATGTGATATAAAATGTCGACATCATTTTAGTACTAATTAATAACTGTATTATTAAATAATCCTACAACCTAGCTATTATGACATAATTAAGCAAACTACATGCTACTATAAAATTAAGTTATAAAAGTAATATATAATACTTATTTACACGAATGATTTTTTCCCAATATACTTTATAAAGAGATAAAATATGCAAAGTTAATTATTTAAAGAGTTTGAAAGAAAGAAATCCACCAATATAAAGTAAATAAGGTTTTTGAATATTACTTTTTAATTTTACTTTTAATAGAAACGAAACAAATAGTAAGTATTAACTTATATAAAGCATAAATAATATAAGCCAATTAAGTTCACTATATAGCAATATATAAATTAAGAGACTTTGATTATTCAAGATTCTTAAATGGTATAAAGAAATCAATTTAAATAAAATGTCACTAGAACGAAGACCACCCCACCTCAAACCCCTCACATATAGAGCCAGACCGTCCCACTGCGCTATTTTATTACTATTATTTATTAATTCACGGTTAAATAAAAAAAAAACGTTTTCATTACACACATCACTAGACAACAGATGGCGTCGACATTGGTTAGAACGACTTTGGGATTCTTAGCGTCGCCATCGTGTCACGTGACGCATACGACGCGGTGGAAAGATGCTTAGGAATTAACAGATTTCTTCTAACACTAGCCAGATAAAATAACTATATTAGTAAGTTCTTTGATATTATATGTATGTATATTTGTTTATATTTATTCAACGATTTTAACGATTATCGTGATATAATATAGCCTTATAGCCTTCCTTGATATATGTTTAAATATAGATTAAAATAGAAGAATATTTTTTCTATATGAACAAGTAGTTTCTGTGATTAGCGCGTTCAATCAAACGAACTCTTTAGCTTTATAATATTATTTTTTATATCACTATATTTATTTTTATATTTAGGTTTATGTTACCTGCCTAAGGATTCTGGGTTCAATACTATTTAATTTTTTTTTATTTATCATACGGTAATATTATATATGTTTGCTTAAGAAGGTGTTTTTTTTCGATTATAATAAATAAATAATTGTATTTCTTAAAATGAGACTTTCATTTTGCTATAAAATATGGTAGTTAATATTCAATATTTTAGAAAATGAGAAATCTAGAGATGATTTGAATCTACTTACAAAGATGAAATCTGAAATGGCACACCACTAAACTATCAAGGCAATCGATCTAAGGCTTGTGGACCATTAAAAGTTATAAAGCTGTTCTGTCTCGTTACTTAGTTACTGTTAAATGTGATAGAAACGCCCTAGTTTCCAGAAAGATTATAACTTAGTCTTGGTTTGGTCTATCATCATGAACGATGAATAAACTTTTTTTTTGTTCTATTTTCACACTGTTTCAAGTGAAATCAGCAGAAGCAATTTGGTAATACGTTAGTTAGTTTAATTTGTTGTGGCTTTATATATAAATAGAGGAACATTTTCCCCGTTCTTGATAGACAAAGCGCGATGTTAAGCTCCGCCACTAAAGCGCGTCCATCTCCAGCTTAAAGGCCGGCAACGCACCTGTAGTTCCACTGGTGTTGCACGGGGCCGTGGGCGGCGGTAGTCACTTACTATCAGGTGACCCGAACGCTCGCTTGTCTTGTCCTTTTCCATAAAAAAAAATAACCAAACTCTTAAACCTAACTATTTTTTTCTGCAAACTAAACTCAATGAACTATTAAAATCTCTCATAATATCTCAAAATTTAGAGGTAACACTTTGATTCTAAATTTGCATTACGTATTTCATATTTTAAAATAAATATATTACATGAGCCTAAATAAGAAATAAATATAATATAAAGATCATTAAATTCGTCGTGGTAACTCTGCTAATAAGTAAAAAGCGGCATTGAACGCTAACACACGCAAAAAGTGGGGAATGAAAACCTTAATATAGAACGGAGTGTCGTAACACTAGGTTCCCTCTCCTATCCTGCTATGTGTGGGATACAGTGTGAAGTTATTATAATTATATCATCATATTTCTTTTAAATTTGTATTATAATGCAAGAAAATCATCAATAACATTATATCTAAGACGCCGAACTCAACCGGTTGTAGACTTGAATCATTATATTCTCATCACGCCGAACAAAAAGTTATAATTATATATGTATTTATTATTCGTCTTTCGTATATTTATATATACAATTTGAACTTCTTAATTTGGGTAGGCATTAGTAGCTCGAATCTCAGGAATTGACAAGGCTTATAGCTTTTTTTACAAATAAAAAAAAGGAAAGGCTTGTCAAAGTTATCTTGTTACTTTTTTTAAAAGCGAAGCTATCATAGGGCGACGGTTGTAGGTTCGATGCCCACTCGGAGTAATGACTCATTTCCCCGCACTGGTAAATTAAACTTAGGTTCTACCATCAAACACGCAATATCACGAACGATAAGCGACGGAGAGTCTTAACATTTGGTTCTCTCAGTCCACATTGATTCAATTCTGCAAACTAAAGAACTGGTTCAATTCTGAATCATTATATAAAACCTGGTATAAACAGGTCCCACTGAGCCACGACGGCCTCTACAAATAGATATACAAAAATCTACCCAATTACCTCAATTAAACCAAGGAAAGAGATATTACATTAAGCAATAGTCAAACACACTGAACCTCCAAAATCTATTATCTTAGAACGTCTAATCGCGATAATGAACAGAGTAAGCTGACTATTTTATTTGTTAAAGGCAAGCAATTAACAAGTTGCATTCAAGTCGTACTCTATTTTAAAATCCCATCGTGGGATCGATTTATACGGTCTTCATTTAGGTAACGGTTACAGGTTTGATTCTTGTGAGGTAATTGAGGAGTTTAAAGTTGTTCTTACATCATTTTGGGAGCAATATAACTGTGTGCTGTGACGACACTCCTTTCAATTTTCGGTTATTAAAGACATATTATTTTCTTTAAGTAAATCCAGTAAAAAAATCTTATTTTCAAAATGTTACTTTATCTAAGTTTCACTCCAAAGGTCAATGACTCGAGTGCAATTTTTCACACCCTAATGAAAATACGAAAAAGGCAACGTGTGATCGAACTTTCACAATACGCTTGCAAGTTGACAGACGCCTCACCGACCGGTAGCTGTTTGTACGCCCATTCGCACCTCCGGGCTGTGTGGCGGCTAAACTATAGTTATAACCTATACATAAAATATGCATTCTTAAATTTAAAACGACTAAAACTATAGTGTCCGTATTTTTGTATTATTTTTTTTCAGAGCTTTACGCTCTATTCCGAATTTTAGCACGGTAGTCTGGTAACAAGACATAACGTGTTGTTATTTACCAATTGACACACGATGTCTTAAAAATTGGTCGGAAAATGGGGGATGGAGTGTCTTAAAAATCTTCCTGTTATATGCGGGACACAGCATGAAGCTTAAGAAAGAATTATAATTTAGATTTTTTTCGATAATTTCGATACATACATTCGAAGTTTCACCTTTAAGGTAGAAATTCTTTACAAATTTAGGGACAAATAAACTTTGTTCACGTAGGTCGGCAATAAAGTGGTTTTGAGAAATCAAAAAACCAACCCACGTATAAATATTTAGGATTCACGTACCAACATATATACAAAATCTTAACAAAAAAGGCATCAGGACGTCGTCGTGTTGTTGTAACAAATGTTTTTATTAAGAATAATAAATCTGCGTTATAAGTTGTGAGAAATGCAAAATATAGATAGGTATTTTTCAATTATTTTGAATATTTTATATATAACCCTCTTGTGTTATATATAATATTAATTTTATTTGAAAATATATATTAAAAACAATGCGCGGCGCTTGCTTTCGCTACTTAAGACTTAAGCCTTAAAATTGTCCAGAAGATACAGAAAAACTCCAATTTTCTCTATGTTCTCTAAGTTCTCTAAGTTTCTCTATTTAAAATTCAGCGTCGTCGGCTATGAAAGTGACGATTGTGGTTTTGATCTATACTTGGAGGAACGATTACATTTCATTTGTTTACACTTCCCCGCTCTGGTTGACGAGAGACGCGTTGAATGCTACCTACCACTCAACACACAATGTCTCAAAAACTTTATGCGCGTCGTTGAGTTCCGCCTCTTAACACGCAATGCCTCCAGAATTTGGCGGCAAGGGGGAAACGGAAGTATTTTAGTGGGAACCGAGTGTCTTAACACTAGGTTCCCAGGTTCTCCGGCCTGCCGGGTAGGCAGGATACGCCGCTATGTGTGCAGGATACACCATGGAGCTGAAAAAAAAAAGTTCTTTGACTTGCTTATTAGTAAAGTAAAAAACGGTACCGCTTATGACTTAAGGCCGCTTAGATGAAGCAGTTCCCAGTAAAGTCTATCTCTTGGATTTATCTCACACGTTCATCTTAGTTCGTGTACGTGTACGGTACGTGTATGAGTATTCTTTGTGAGGAATTCGACGATGTTTAGACGATTTAGTTATTCACATGCAATTATGCATGTATTATATCAATTATTACTGTATACATGGTGATCTGTTACCGCTATAATATAGTGTTGTTTGAACGAACTGTATATTTCTATTTTATTTTATATTGTTACACTCATTTATTCATTGTTTTCCTTTTTTTTTACGTTATACCGAATGTTGAAAGTCTAGGTATATATTTTTTAATTTTTTTAATTCAGTGTATATGACATTTTTTTATAATGAGCGGCAGTTTAAGTATGACACTTCTTTAAGTGCTAAATTAATGCTATACATATTTTTACTATTTGTAGCCCGTAATTCCCTTCGCGTGGACGACAGAACGTTTAGCCTTCCCGTAGAAATTTCGGAAAATCCTCCCTTAGTGCTCCTCTGTTTATCTTTTTACGCTACAAAATTTCGGTCATCACTCAGTAACGGAGGAGTTTGATATATCTATATAGATAAAGAAAAATACAGTGAATGTTTATAATAAATTGTCAAAATTATTTAAAAAAATACTTTCGATTCTTAGAGGTGCTAAAATACATGTTACTTAAGTGGTAATCGTTAAATAACTACACGATTAACTCACAATATAATTGCAAAAAGGTTTAAGCATCTTGCTTAAGCATTCTTTCACACACAGTTTGTACGTGTCAGATTGTACGGGTGTATTAGGTTTGAATTCTGTTGAGGGTAACGTTTCTATTTATCTTAAGTAGATATATTATAATAAATAAATAAAAAAATAGATATAATATTTTGTATATTGGATATTTTTTTTGTTAGTTCTATTTGCAGCTGCATAGCTGCAAATAGAACGTAAATAATGTAGTAATACTGTAATAATTAATAACCATTTCATGATATCGATTACTTCATGATTTTTTTTTTCAAAATGGCCGTAACAACACTTAACGGGAAAGGGAACTAATATAAACATATTTTTTTTTGAAAATACGAAGATATAATGAAAAATTTAAAAAAATGTATTAAAGCAAATTTCAATTATTTATCGTCAATACGATACTGTTCTCTCAAATCTTTATTTTTCATACACAAGACAAATAAAAACAATAGAATTCTGAATGAAAGAGCTTAGTTGAAAGAAAACCATGTGAAAATATTGTTATTAATAAATTATATCAATGAATAAAAATTTAAATTAAGAAATAAATAATATTTAAATAAATATTTTAAATTCTTACAAGAAATATGTAATCAACTCATATTGAAAATAAAGAATAAAATTGAAAATTTTCTCTTCTTCCTTCCGTCTTTTCCCATTCCCATAGGAGTTTCAAGAAACCCACTCTTCATTCATGGTTTGCCTATCCCTATCTCAGCCCTCAATAATGAAAGAGTTTTATATATAGCTATAGATATCTACGTTGTATGTATGTATTTTAATATTCACAATATTTTTGTATGCAGGTAAGCAAGATATAATCTGTTCTGTACAAAAGCCGGCGTCAGTATCTATTCACGTCACGTCGCTGGGTTGCTGGAAAGTAACCATTTTAAGGTAAAAATGGTTGTTTTTTTTGGTAGAAAATAGTTTTTTTTATAAATAAAGTAATAAATAATTTTATAATATTGTTTATCGCTTTAATACTATGAAATCGATAAAATCTTCCGTTTCTTGCTAAAATCTTTTATTTAAAAATATTTATTAATTCTATAAGTACTGTAAAAAAATATAATATCTAAATTAAAATTTTAGACTGAGATAAATAGATTTTTTTTAGTTTATTAAGATTTTTGATTTTGTTGCAAAAGAAAAGAACACTTATCTAAAGATCATGTTGATAAAAAGGTCAACGATTTTAAAATAAATATCTGTACCTATATTAAAAAGAATGCGCGAATAAATATTATTTTCAGTAACGATTAATTAGTTAAAAAATTCTGAAATTTAAAATTATTCTCAATTAAATGCTGACTTAATGATCTACAGACATATTGATTTCTTTAAAGGTTCCCGCATATAACAGAGAATCAGTTAGTTAAGGCACTCCGTTCCCTACTTTCTTGCCAATTTTCTCTACATTGCATATTTAATGATGGAACATGCATATTTAATAAGCGCTTAATGGAAATCGAATCCGTGATCGTCGCGTTTTCCGTCAAATGCTACGCGAGATCTAAGTTGAGCTTTAAATTTGTGTGCGTGTTCATATATTATAGTGTAAGTGTAACGTCGCTTGCTTAGCCTAAGCCGATTTATTCTGTTTTTTGACAACAGTTCTACACTTTTTGATTGATAGCACACTAATAAAAGCAACGCTGTCCTTGTTGAAATCACGGAAAGATACATTATTAACTCAAAGTCAAATGAAAGCCAAGAGGATTTTTCAAATGGTTTTTTAAAAATAAACTATATTTTTAAAAGTTTTTTTTGGTTCTACTTTTATAATCAATCATACAAATGCGAACCTCAGCTTAAACCTCACGAACTATACGTTGATATACATATATTATACGAAAACTTTCTGTTCTCCAATTTTCGTCTATTTAAAGACACTTCGTATTGAATTGTGATGAAACTCGCAAGCAGTGATCGTTAAACCAGACATGCCACGACAAGTATATGAGAATATTTTAAACATCCACTATTCCCCGGTCCCCTGAGTGAGGATCGAACCCACGACCAATAGCGTTCCTTAATATTCATTTAAACCCCTTTTATAGTGTTGTGGCGCGATAATTAAAATACTTCGAGTGGTTATTTAGCAAAAACATTCATTAATCCCTTATGTGAACGTAAAGTGTGTGGAGACCGTCTTTGCTTCAATAAAATACTCATTTAATGGTGTAGTAACATAAAGGGTAAATACTCTTAATTAAGATGGAATGGCTTTTGTTGACATTTTTATAAGAACTTCGTCTTCTTTCATATTTTTGAGTAGATAAGGATAGAATTTGGTCACTAATAATTAATCTATTTTCTGCATATTGTTTATATTTTTAAAAGGTTACTGGCAAATGTGACTGTTATTTTTACTTAGTTAATTGTTATTAACCTATTGGTTCAAGTTAAGCTATTAAGTATTTTTAAACAGTTATTTCAAAGGAACTATAACTAAGATAGAAGCATTTATGCTTTCAAAACATGGATTGCACTCCCAGCATCTTCTGACTGGACTTGATGTTGCTTAACCCAATCAATCTATGTCACAATGTTGGTATCACTGAGCTGTGACACCTTTGACCCCTCTATCTCTATCTAGTAATATACATTTGTGTATTCAATTTAAAAAGTAATTTTGAAATTATAAACCATTTTTTTTGTTTTTTATACATTCTGGCTGTACGTTATTTCTGGGTTCGATGCGATTTGGGTTAACGAATTATTTCATTTCTAAATACTGATAAGACAAAGCGAAGTGTTAAATCTTGCTCATTACCTAGCGTAAATGAAGCGGAATATAGAAGAAAGTTCAAATACATAAAAAAGTCGTGACAAACGTATAATATTTCTGAATAGATGCTTGATGAGAACATATGGCTTATTGGTCAGAGCGCTTGGTCGTTTCCAAGAGGTGTGGGGACAAATCCCCCTAAAAATAAAAAAAAAATCCCCGTTAATATTTTTATACGTTTTCGACAAAAGTATTTAAAAAAATCATTTTATTACTGAGCACTTCTTAAATTCTAAAATAGACATACCCACTGTAAATACGTACATTTACACGGTCTTTAAAATATTCACATTATCATTCACTCAGAATAAACGGTTTTGGCATTTGAATTTAACATTTGTGTCATTCGAGATAAAGCGACACCCATAAACTATGTGACCCGTGTGTGACTATTGATAAACCTATGCTAGCTGGCGACTTCTCTTATGTAAATCAATGTTGTGAATATTTTTCTAATAAAATAGTCATTTATATGTGACCATAAAAATGATAACTGAGCCAGTTTTAGGTAATTTCTTCTAAAGTTCATAATAAAGTGGTCATGATGTACAAACAGATAGACAGACAGAGAAAATTAAATAATATGACAAACAAACGTAGCAAAAAAATACAGACCACAAGATTTTGTAGTGGCATATTTCATAAAAAAACGAAAAGTAGTATGCAGAGTTTGCTTTACGATAGCGTGAAATCTAAGGTTTTATATTATTGTAGACCAGTGTACCTTACACTATATTTCGTTGATTTCCGTTCACATTATAACAGTTTAATATAAACCATCCATCCATCAATGCATTTTTTTAATCGTGGTGTACAACGGTTTATTTTATAGTATGTAAAGTTTACATATATCTATCTCTGTATAAAACTCTTTCTACTTTTTTCTCAGTGACTGACAGTCAAAACACGCAATTAAGGGAGTGTGAGCACTAAGCTAAGATTTCTGAAACTGCTTCGGAAACAGGAAAATACATGATCTTCCATGTTACATGTTAGAGTTTATATACAGTTGCAGACGACGACTATTTACCTACCTATACGATTTCAATAAAATAGCGAAATACGATTTTTTCCACATACAGACAACTATTTATAAGTTTTATGAAATTTATTAAGCGTTTAATCGATACATGTCTCGAATAAACACCGTTTAGTTGCTACTGTAGTGCTATAAATAGTTAATGGAATTTATTATTAGAATATGAAACAATACTAATTTATTACACAAATTTCTCAATGCCCATGTTTAGACATAAAATTTATTCGAATTAACAAAATTTACATGAAAATAGCACTGTAGCGTAGTAGTACAGCGTCTGTATATGAAAGCGGTGGTTTGAATTCAAGCCTCATTTAGGATAGTGAACTGTTTTTATTTTTCTACGATGTCTCGAAAACGATTTTTTTTTCTCTCCCTCTAGCGGAAATTAAACCCATTATCTTCACGTTTACTGACATACGCTTGTGATCTTGCGCCGCTAAAATTGTTGATCACTCTTTGCCGTCTGTTCTTTGTGTATAAAGTCGCAGAGTTTAAGTAAGAAGGAAGGATTGACCAATCATTCTTTTTTAACGTTTTAACGAAACAAACAGATACACTTGTAGTATTTTAGTATAAATAATCTTTAGTTTATAAAGCAATAAACACTTAAATGAAGTCATCCCTAAAAGCTCCTATGAACTTTAAGAACTAAAAGCAAAACAAAGGTTACAATGCTATATGTAATACTTATATTCGCAGCTTAACTCAATTTTAAATTCACGTCTAATGGAGGAAGGAACGGCGTTGGTTTCCGCCGAGTAGCTTAAAGAAAAACAGTGTAGATTTCATTATTGTGTGGCAATTTTTTTTACTTTTGGGCATAAAAATATTACAAATATTTATTTTCGAAATAGAGCGTGAATCATCCACTTCCATCCATTGCATATTGAATTACCATCACAACTGAACTCCTTTTACATATCCATATATGTATGTATGTACAAATAGAGTTTGTTATACTTCCAAAACATTTGTCCAAACAACGTTATTAGCTAAAGCGATCCGTAAAATTATATGTCGCCTAAGAATTCGTTTGAACTCGAGCTACAGGGCACTTTTAAAATGGTATAACCAGTAATTTTCATATTTTTCAGCTTCTTTCTTGTCATTCATACTGCAGAGTAGGCAGACCCAATATTGTGTAAAGATACTTCGTTCTCTATTTTAGCACAAAATTTTCGAGATATTTCATATTGAGATCAACGCCATCTTTTGTCTAAATACCAGAGTGAGTAAATAATTTGTTGCCGGCAACAAACTCAATAGGTGCTCTTTTCAATATCAATGCCACAATTCTGTGATGAGTTTAATTTTCTGATGATGAAAGTGATAAAAATTGTGAGTTAGGTCAAGGGGAATGATTTTTATGTATTTTGAGTTGAACATGGAAAACAAATGTTTTAATACCAGGTTGAAGAGAAGTTATTAACCTAAAAATAGGTTTTTATGGTTATATCACTTTCTTTTTTGCTGTTTCTTCGTTAAATAGATAAAAATAAAAAACGAAAATTGGTTTTGTCTGTGAAATCGCGTTATGAATACTAATATAAGTTTTTGTATAGGACTTTGTTTTGAAGAGGACTGTTATAATAAAAACAAAAAATGGAGCTACAATAGGATGCCGTAATATTAGAATACTCTGTGCTCTGCTACATTTTGAGTGGCAGAACTTAACGCCGCACTCATAGCGCGAAAACAACAACTATTTTAATTTATAATCATTTTCCCTAATGCCAAAAAAACATTCCCTAATTCCCAAATTCTTTCAATATTTTTTCTACCATATCAACTTACATAAACACTTGTTGTATACTATTTCGTAACCGCCACGCCCCCGTCATTAACCGATATGTCGTTGACAGTATGCCGACGCCTCTTTATATATTGTTTTGCAAGTGACCCGCTTTTCATTTCTAAAGCTCAAAGTGTCAATTTAGATAAACGTGACTTGGCGTCGCACCTGCTTTGTAAACAAAACTTAAGCTGTTTTATAAACTTTTTTTCATAAACTTTGTTTAGTTTTACGCTTTATTGCGACATTGTAAGACATTGCGTGTTGACTGGCGGAACTCAACGCCGCGCTTTGTCTACTGAATCAGACAAATTAAGATGATTTAATTATAATCGTTCCCCCGCGTAGGTAACGATATATATATATACTGGAGTATACTAAAGAGGCCAGTCGTGGGCGTTCAATTACCACTAGTGGAAGTGAATTATTTAAAAAAAATGCTGTACTCTTTTTCCTGCACACAAGAGGGTAGGCAGAGGGAACCTAGTGTAGTGTAAGATACTCTGTTCCTTTTCTGCTGAATTCTGAAGGTATTGCGTGTTGAATGGTGGAACTCAACGCCGCACTGTTTGCGTTGACACCAGAGCTAAGAAATGAAAATAGAAATTTAAATAAATATATTATTTTCTCGAGTGGGAATTGAAGCCACAACCAGTCACGTTTACAGTCACACTTTGTGCCCCTGCACCACGACTGGCGTCAATAATCCGTCAATTCCCACTAATCAACGCGTAGTACCTTAAGAATTCTGCGGAAAGAGGGGAACAGAACTGTCTTAAGTGGAACGGAGTATCTTCACACTAGGTTTCAAGGTTCCCTCTACTTACCTTGCTATGTGCGGAATAAAGTGCAAAGCAAAAGAATATGTATGTATTTACTAAAGTGATGACTTAAGAAGTTGTTTCTTATACTTGGCTATTGATACACTTTCATAACTCAGTTTAATTGACCACGATCATTCCCTAGTTGGCGTGTAAACCTCTTAACGATATTACTGTATTATTTGTTGCAATTTCCTAGATTTATTTCAAACTAGGTTCTACCTGTGGCTTATTTTGCGTGATATATTGGAAGTAACAAAGACATAAAAACATGACACTTTCAATACCAAGAACTGTAACCGCACGTTCAGTGATTTATATCGAAATTATCAATTTAAGTGATGTCATCATCGTATAATCGTCGTATATCCTATATGTGTTCAACACAAAAATATATTTTTCAATTTAAGTAGTTAGTTACCTAATAACACATGTAGTAGATTTCTGTGAGCAGTGTTTAACCACACAATACGTTAGACTCAAAATATAAGATTAAGTTAAATGGTGAAATTAACCTGAACCATTCAGGTCACATATTTGATTCTCGAAGAAGGAAAAATGTCAGCATCTCTACTCAGTGCCTATATTAATTTTTATATTACAGATTGTTTATTAAAAATGTAAAATAAGCAATAAATTTTTAATTAAACTATCAAAAAAAATCAACTAAATGTTGCAACATAGTTGCATGCAGAAACAATTTCGGACGCCATTTGCGGGTACACAGCAATTTCAAAGTATTATTTCAAATGAACGCTGCGGTATCAAGCTTGCGGTCGCTGGCTTTGTACAAGACATGGACTGAGAAAAAGTTGTTCTGGAGAAAGAAATATAAAATATAATATAATAAATAGAGTGAGACCACCCATGAATATGATTGTTTTTTTTAAATACCTTATTAGCTTAGAGTTTTTACTAAAATATAATTTTAGGGGAAATTTTTATACTATAGATTATTTTTTAGGCGGTAGATAAAATTTATTGTAAATTGTGATTGAATAACTAACAAGACAAAACTATATGACAATATTAAACTATACATAACAAAATTATTTGTTAAAAAAATATTTATTATGTCATATAAATTGAAAATATTGGTTTTCATTTTATAGAAGAAAGTTTTTTGAAATTGATTTTAACTGGATCTCTTTTAAGCATTCATTCTTTTATTGGGTTATTTCTTTGTACAATCTTCTTTGTTTTCCGTATAACGGGATATTTACGTTTGAAACGCCATAAACAGTGGAGGCAAAATTATAGGTTAGATAGATTAGGAAGTGTAGAGGAGCGCTAATAAATTATTGAATATTATTCCTCTATTTTTCCTAAATTTTCCCTAAATTACATATAAGGAAAAACCGGTACTTTTCAATTTACGTCTTGAAATCCATGGAAACCAAGTTGCGAGTAACGACTAATATGTATGTAAGAAAATGTATCTTAATATACAATTAACTTTGCTACAATGTTAAACCGCAAAATTAGTTTGTGGGCTTACTTTTATAAGCTGTAAAAGCTAAGGGTGGTCTATTGTAATAAGGCGTAGTTTTCTTTAACATTGCATTTTATTATTTATACATTTGTATTATAATAAGATATATTTCTTAGAAATAATTTATTTATAACCTAAGCATTGTTTATATATTTTTGATTAAAACGAAGTTATATCATACACGTTAACAAAGACGGATTTAAACTGATTACACCTTATACTTAGTCCCGTATACTTCTTTCGTCTCTACCTAAACCAGATAAAACTATAAAAAAACTGCATTGAAATGTTTATAGTCCTATGTTAATACAATAGTATATTGTCTCTATTTAAACTTATGGCCTCAGTATAAGTGGTAACTAGACAAGTATATTACTCCGGTTTTCATATATTTTTATACTACAACTAAAGCGAACTATTTTTAACATTATTCCACACTTATTAAAGAAAAAATATTTAATGGCGGTACTACTTGGCGGTTGGTTTTGTTGTCCGGTTTCGAAGAGGCGCGGGCTCAAATCCCGCTACGTTCAATTCTTTAAACGTTTACTAAATAAGTATAAAGCTATCTATATTACATTGATTTAATTTCTGCTTATTTAAATCCTATATATTAGAATAGAGTTTAAAACCGGTCCATTAGTTTTCTTAACTAAAAGATTATATATATATATTACCACGAAAGGAGTTCGAATTCAGAACCATTGTCTAGAACACAATCCTACATATGTCAACTGTGCTATAACGTTTTATTGTGCGTTATATAATATATTAGCTTTAGATATGCGGCTTCACAAAAATAATTAGGAATTGGATTGGAGAAGGATTTTTAGTATGGGCGGTAACTGTGACCACAGATACAAATACAGTGGGCTACGTCCTAGCCGTCCTCGATAAATGGTTTTTACAATACAAGAATAGTTTTTCAATTCAAACCAGTAGTTCTTGAGATAGGCGGGTTCAACCAAACAAACTCTTTAGCTTTATTATATGAATGTAGAATAGTATGAATATCCTTTCCCATTTAGCGTGTTTCGCATGTCGCATCTACCAATTAGCGAGTGCGGAGTCGTAAATAGTGCGTGCAGTTATAGTGAAATACAGAGGGATCAACCTTTATATTCATTTTAGTACTTTTTATACTATCACCTGAAGCTTTAATTCAATTTGTACATGCAATAAATAACGCTATAGTCGCTTGGAAGTGACTCACGCGATAGTTGTAGGTTCAATTCATATTCATCAATTATAAAATTTGTTTGTCTACTTTTGATCTAATTGATCAGGAAAGAAAAACATATAACATATTACAAAAATCTACCTTTTATAGCTAGCGAATGGCGGTCTTATCAAATCTTAAATTGGGATTTCAAATATAAAATGGGGATCGAACCCATAATCATTGAATCGACGTACACATAAAGCTACTTTACAATGTTGCCACTATAGCATCACAAAGATCATGGCTAATGAAATATTAAATTAAAAAACGCTTATTCGTGGAACGCTAGTAGCTTTTATATTAATTTTATAATATTAAAGATTTATATGCTTTACTTTACTTTGAGGCCAGTGGCTACTCATTTCTTTAGCTTTCCTTTCCAATATTGAAATCATTGTCAGTCAGTAATTTAATTGTATTTTATTTTTTATTTTGTAGAGAGTAGAGGAAATAAAGCACACAGTAAAGTGTAGTGTTAAGACACTTCCGTTCTCCACTTTCTGTTGATTTCTTCAGGCTTTGTGAATTGAGTGGTGGAACTTAACGCCGCGCTTTTCGTTGTTACCAGAACGAGGGAAATGAAAATATTAAAAATATTCCATCCCTTGTAGCGTGAATCGAACCCACAACCCTTGCGTTTGTTGTCGCACGCCACGACGGCCTCGTCATAAGTACTTATGGAAACTTTTATTGACACTATTCAGTATTTTTAAGACTTCGAAGATAAGGCGTTGTGTTTTAAAAATAATAAATTAACAACAAACCGTAAAGTGAACAAATAAAATGTCGTATTTGACTCGACACATAAATTTTGTTCACAATTAAATTGTGTGATTTTAATGATTAATTTGAAATATTCGATTTTTTATTGCTCAGAAGTCTTACATTTTTTTTTATTTATTTTATAAATTTTATAATCTTGAATGTAATTACTTTTTTGTTTTTAAGATTAAAGTTTAAAAGTTGCTGTAAGCGCGGTGGTTGTAGGTTCAGTTCAAGCTCGATTTGTTGAATGTTTTTGAATGTATTTCAGTTAAGTCAACCTATTTCAAAAATATATTTCAGCTTACTACTAAAGTAAGAAAGTTAAAATGTGACACATACATGGTAGGTTATACAGTTTAGGGAGGAGAGAGAGAGAGAGAGAGAGAAAAAAATAAAGATATTTTACGTATTAAAGTCTGCGAAAACGCTAGTCGTGGCGCAGGAACATAAAGTGTGACTGTAAACGCGACCGCCTGTGGTTCCGATCCCCACTCGAGGAAAAGAAATGTTTATTTATATTTATATTTTCATTTCTGAACTCTGATGTTGAGGCAAAGCCCGGCGTTGAGTTCCGCAACTCAACACGCTATGCTTCCTGAATTCGGTGGAGAGTGGGAAACGGAATGTAACACTAGATTCCCTCTGCCTACCATGTTGCGTAGATACAGCGCGGGATAACAAATTAAAAGCATATAGTGAACAACGGAGAAATGATTCACTATTTTTGCTTTTTCTATATTTCAGGCTATTTTTCAAATCAAGTCCGAGGCATTCGTTGTGTAGATTTTGATACGCGAATAGCAGAGACTGTTTTCTCTATGATTCGATGTATTGTAGTTTGTACGTTAACCTTTGGGCGTGAGGTCGTTATGAACATAGGTTAAATGTACTGTTATATTATAAAAGAAATAAAAGTTTTATATAATATATTACTTTCTTGAATTGTATTATATGAAAGAATGTAGTATTAAGGAATTATTCTCCAACATGGGCAAGAATCGAGATACTACGTGTTATATGACGGAGTTTAACGCTGCGCTTAGTCTTGTTACCAGAGATATACAATGGAAATTACTCATTCCCTCGAGTAGAAATCAAATCCACAATCGTAGCGCTTACAGTTAGATCCCATCATATTTTTTATAAGTATAATAATTGGAACAAAAAGAAAGGAAGGCAAAGAACAAAAAAAGAAACTACCGTTATTTTAAATTTAATCTTAAAACACATAAGATTTATGATGAATCAATCACGCAGTTAATTAAAATCGTAACTTTCAAGCAATAATATCGAATAATTCGGCGCAAGGTTTGTGTAATAACGCACTACTATACTACAATGGTAAACATACGGGCAGAGAAAATTTCTGACTTAATATTGTTTTTTTAAAATTTTAAACACAAGAAGTAACTTCACGCGTGAATCCCGTATAATAAAACATAATAGGCAGAGGGAACCTAGTGCTATGACATTCTGTTACCCATGTTTTGTTCTATTTTTTATTGGCGAAGCTTAACGCCGTCTTACCAAAGCGCTGGGAATGAAAATAATACAAAGAAAATAATTGATATTGAAACCATGACCATTGCTTTTTTTCAGTGAGACGCTCTCACTGTTTAAACTTGCAATGTCTCAATGTCGCATGTGAATTGGAGAATAGAGTGTCGTGACACTAGGTACTCCCTGTCCCTGCTACTGAAGAAAGAACGAAGGAAAGAAAATATATGATATTCTATTTGAGGACTGCCGAGGCACAGGGGCACAAGTGTGTGAGTGTAAGCGCAAGTGGTTGTGGGTTCGATTCCCACTCGAGCAAAGGAAATATTTATTTAAATTAATATTTTAATTTCTTCGCAATGTTCTTCGCAAGCGCTCACTGTCACTCAACACGCAATTCTTCCACGATTTGGCGGAAAATGTGGAACGGAGTGTCTTAACACTAGGTCCCCCCTACCTACTATGTTGTGTGCGGGATACAGCGTGAAGCTGTGTTTTATTTAAGGCCAACTATATTTTTTCTTTGCGCCTAAGCTCGTCGCAATCTCGGCCTGTATCCGAATATAAGACCTCCCGTAAAAACCCAGACGTTTTATGGCCACACTAATTGGTAATACCAAATAAACGTGAAACTACAAATGCATAAAACATCGCTAAATGAAGTTTTTGAAATGGATTTTTCAATTCATATAATGGATATTTACTTAAGTAGATGCATTATAAATTTAAAGTTATTGGAATGGTTACTTAAAAATATATTATTTCAGAATATGTATAAAGTACGTATGGTCAAACTAACTTTGAAATAACAAGACGTTTCTTTATTTTTTATTCATACTCTTGTGTTATTATGCGTTGTACATAGACAGTAGAGTGAGATATACTTACAGCGTCTTTTCAAAAAAACCGTCAAAAAGCGTCAATTTTCACCGTAAAGACCGGCAGTGGACTTATTGTTCCTCTGAGTTACATGGGGTCGTGGACGGCGGTGATTACTTCACTATCAGGTGATCCGTACGCTGGTTTCCCTTGTCTTTTCCATAAAAAAACTTTCGCCCAGAATCGAATCTACGACCATCACCTGTAATATACTTGAATACTAAACCACGATAGCCAAGCTTCAATGTATGAAGTGTGAGAATACACATTAATTTGTATGTAAAATGTCATATTTGTGATCGTAAATTTTATTTAACTCGAGCTTTTGACCAAACGTTATTTTCTCAGTTTCGATCTTTGTCAAAGGGAGTTAAATGTTGAGGTGTTATTATGGGCAGTTAAAGGAGAACACACTAAGGAAGTGATTTTATGATAACCACGCATATAATTTAGGCTGTCGTGGCGGAGTGGCACAGCGTCTGAGTGTAAACACAACAGTTTTGACGGGTTTGATGCCCACTCGGGGAAGTGATTATTAAATTATTTTTATTTCCCCGCTCTGGTAGACAAAACGCGGCGTTTAGTTGCGCCACTCATCACACAATTTCTTAAAAATTGGACAACAAATGATGATCGGATTATCTTAATATTAGGTTCCACCTGCCTACTCTACTGCCCTGAAAAAAGTATGAAGCTGCTACGAACGTAACTAAAGACTTGAGGTAATACATTTTCATATTGGAAATTTTATTTTTATACTAGAAATTGAATTTATATAATTGAATTTGAATTTTCATACTCGAATGAAAAAAGCTAGCAAGAATTTTATTTTACGAGCAATGTATTTATATTTAATAAGTTCTTTGATTTTCCCCATTATTACACATTTTAAATGAAACGATTTTAACTATACGCGATTAATCCTGTTAAAATAGTATTATTTAAAATGAAGTCATATTTTTTTATTTTTTATTTTTTTTATCATATAAAAAAATGTTCCCTAGAAATATAAACTAATAGGTTAAGGTACACGTATTTAGTATATGTATAATATAAAATAATATATACGTTATTCAGTTCAATGTATAGATTTTGTTTCTTCAAGTATAACAAACTCGTTATATGATAGCTGGTGTAATACTTTAAAAATTTTCTAAGAAAATCTGTTTACGGAGCACTCAGACCCTTAGTATTCATTGTTAGGTTGCCTAACAAAAGGCTAGGCTCAAGCAAACACGATAATTTCGGACGACGTTCCTCATCCTTTACTTTTAGCTATTAAAAATATAATGAAAGTTACAAAGTTCTTTCAAAGATATATATTGAAAGGCATTGGAATTTTTATTATTTCATTTTATGATTTTAACACTTAAGTCGCTAAAGGATAGCAAAAACTGTTATTATTGAATTTCTTGTGTGAGACATGACTTATATAGCTCTTTCACGTTTTTAAAAAGAGAATAAGAAGATTAAGTCACTATTTTCTTGGTTTTTGAATAATTGTATGCATCATTAGTTATCTCTAGATATCACTTCTTACTATAGGGTTTGAAACAATGTAAAAGTGAGTTTAAAAAAAAAACTATTACTTTATTAATAGTATCGCGATTGAGTTTCGCTACTCAACAGAACTCAGAATGGTCAAGAACCGAAGTGTCCTGACAGGTTCCCAGGTTCCCTCTATCTATCCTGAAAATAACATCTTTAAGATAATATCAGCCCTGATTCACATAATATGTGCGATATGCACAATGTGAAGTACAAAAAAAAACATTATCGCGTTTGGGAGAACTATAAAATGTATAATGTAGTTTTTCCCGTTCCAGTAGAAATTACAAGAAATCCTCTCCTACTGCTTCTCTGCAATCCCCAAGCGACCCACATGCCAATTTTCAACATTAAACGCCACGTAGGTCTGCCCGTCACTACTACTTTTTTTTCATATACATATATGTATATGTCTATAACTGAAGTAAAATATTAAGCTTTCAACATTAAAAAAAAGTAATATATAAAAAAATACGAAATTTACACACAAAACCAGTCTAAAAACGTGCACAAACGTCACAAAATGGAAATTTATCTCGTTGTTTACACTAATCGAGCTTAAAGCGCATTATTTGATATTTTGTCAACATATTACTAATTATGAACTCATTTCATACAAAAATAACTTATCTTTATATAAAAAGTTCTTTCCGAACGCCGCTAACGTTTATTGGGAACAATAACAGAGCGAGCTTTTTCAATTTTAATTAAAATTTCGATCCCACTAAATGCTTGCAGGTCGATTAGGGTTTTAATGTCAAGACATTACGTGGGACAGACATTTTGCGAAATTATCATTGTGATTAGACAGCAGGTAGATTGTATTGGCCAATTTTTGGAATATATTTCATATCGGTTGTGAGTTCGATCCGCTCTCGGAGGGTTTATAATATTATAACGATTTTTATTTCAAAGAACGAAAAGAGCGAAGCAGCGCGAAACCAAATGTCATACAACTGGGTTCTCCCTGTGTACTAAAAATCAGCTTCACGCTGTATCCCGCTCACATCGGGGTAGGCAGAAAGAATTTAATGTAAAGACACTCCGTTCCGCACTTTCTGCCGAATTCTGGAGTCATGAAATGAAAATATAAATTTAAGTAAATATTTCATCTCCTCGAGTGGGGATCGAACCATATACGCCATATTTATATATATATATGGCTAGTTGTGGGTTATATATATATATAGAAATAAAATAAGAGCTATTGGATCAATCCATAAAAGTGCAGGTTCAAATCCTATTAAATGTTATTAATTAATAAGTAACTGAAACAAAAACTTCAATTATGTAACATAAGCTTCAATCCTTTCAAAGCAACAAAGTAGCATTTCTAGGTGCAGAAGTAGATACGTCACGTCACCTTTTGAGTTATAAGTAGCGCGGCTAACAAGCCAGCGCTGTCGCGTCAAACTTGAATGTTCTTTACGTTATTGATGTATGTATATTAAAAATGTAAGACCGTACTGAATGTATGTATGAAGTGCGTGGATTTTAATAGGGTCATAAAAATTGTTTTTCCAGTAAACAATTTCGCAGATAAATTGATAATTTTAATTACATTTTAATATTGTATTTTTTTTTGTGAAAGCAAAATTGTCGTAGCCAGCAGTGATCTGATGTAAGCGCAACGGTTACTGGTTCGATTCTCGCTTAATATAATTATTTTTCTTATATCGTTCTGCTAACAAGCCAAGCATGGCATTTTGACACTATGTTCACTCTATCTATTCTGTTATAAAAATAGGATCAACTTTCAAATTGGATAGATAAATATATGTATTGTATAAATATAAAACCCCATTAAATATATTTATTTATATATAACAAAACTCCAATACAAGTTAGAAATAAGCTATAAAGTGGGCAACCGGCGTGTCGCGTCTACAGTCCACACCACCTAAGATAATGTTTAAATACGTTATGTTCCTTACACTCGTGACATACAGTGCAACGTATCGAGGATTACATTTCTAATACAAGGACCCTCTGTGAGATTAAATCTTGCCTTTAATTATTGGAAGGTAGGTACAGGTTCTTATCTATTTATTAATGTGTAGGAAATATATGGAAAAGTGTGTTTTGTTTAGTAAAATATGCTTTTTGTAGCATTGAAGATCTTGATAGTAGTTTGTTCAGTTTGATGTAAAATAATTTTGACTTTCAAAAATATAACGGCGTTCAGTTTCGAAACTTAAATTAAAACTTAAATAGGGAATTTACAGTTATTTTTTTGTTTTGACACACCTTTATAATATATCCTTAATAGACGTTCATTTTTATATTGAATATTCTTAAATAAATTAACAATATTTTAAAGATAACTATATTTATTGCTATCTCGAACTTGTAGATAAACTGTGGCGTTGAATTTCGCCACCAAACATCTTACAAAAACTAGATAAAAAGAGGGAAATGGAGTGTTTTTCACACTAATTTCTCTCTTTTATGCGGAAAAAAGCCAAAATTTACTATTGAATTTTATAGTTTTCATTATTTACTATATCCTTATGTACATCTAAATGAACTCCACAGATCTGGCGATGCAATACGCAGATCGCACCAGATAGCTACAATAGTTGTCGTTTAAAGGACAAAACCTTGTTTTTAGTCCGCACTCTTTACGTCTATACATACGACTGTGTTTATAGCCCACATATGGATAAGGCAAATGCAATAAACGTAAATAGATTGCTTGGTAATATTTTAAAGGGACTACCGCATTAAGCATGTGTTGAAGCACTCCTTTCTTTATTTCTTTAGTGTCACTCTGCATCCCGGATGTAGGCGGATGGAACTTAGTGTTAAGACACTCAAGTTTGGAAACATTGCGTGTCGTGTGGCGAAAGTCATTGCCGATGTTTCTACTAGGACGGAGAAATAAAATAATTATCTCAAAATATAATGTAAGTTGTGGGTTCGACTCAGCTGGACTGGTTATAATTTATAATTATTCCCTTGAGCAAAGCTCGAACCCACAGCCATCACATTTACAGTCAGACGATGTCTCACTGCGTTACGGCTTCAATAATTTATTAAGATTAGAAAAACAAAAATTGAATCAGCTTCACGCTGTATCCCGCATACAGCAGGGTTTTTTTTTTTTATGGAAAAGACACGGCAAACGAGCGTGCGGGTCACCTGATGG